>JAFLHD010000098.1:0-22625 GCA_018856295.1 Blastosporella zonata | reverse complement strand
CCTGAACACGAAGCCTGTCTAACAACACAAGTTAAGTGCATGGTTTGTGGTATCGTAAACGAACCAGAACATTCATCCATTACGAGCAAACCTTTCCTCTTCTTAGCGCTCACGGGGTCAAACACGCGGAAAATTCTTGGCGTTCGTGCCACATAGCTGAGATAAACGGACCAGAACTACTGCTGTCAAACGCAGCTATCGAACAATCAAGACTTTCTGGAACTGGATTATGACGTGATTCCGTATTAGGTGGGGCCTCCTCGTGGTACGGTATCGTCATTGAATTCATTCGTTAAAATATAAGGTTCGTGCGGTAAGTTGAGGACGTGATTTAAATTATACAACGTAGTCAAGATCGATATCAAGACTCCCGTGACGAGTCTTGGGACTTTCGTGCAATCTCCTCTCCGTGTTCGTCATGCGTCGCATCCCATTCTTCAAGCTCAGAATTGGGCACCTTGACCAGCCTATTCGTGATGGCGCCATCATCGAGCTTCTCAACAAGCTGGCGGATCGTGTAGTTCCCTAGCTTTGGCAAGATCTGGATCCAAAGTGCATAGGCCAGCCACGAGATAACAAGGCTGCAATACATGTTACGATGAGAACAGAGCCGAGTGTTTGAGAGGGGTATCACGTACATGCCAATACCGACAATGCAGTATGTCGCATAGAAAAAGCTTACGTCTCCACCATAAATGCCGGCCGATGGTGGCACCCAGGGAAGCACAAGGAGATAGATGTTGACAGCAATAGCGAATAGAAGTACAACGTTCCAGACGCGGAATTCTGTTTTTGGGGCACCAATACTGGCACGGCGCTTCCTAACAAAGAACAAGCCTAGTGTCATCAGGAAACTGAATACGTTTGCGGGATATGACTGAAGATCGACGACTGTTAATTAATTGATTAGGCCACTGATAATATCGGGTGCAAAATATATGACGCAACTGAAATTGAAA
The DNA here is from genome assembly GCA_018856295.1 of Blastosporella zonata. Taxonomy (NCBI): domain Eukaryota; kingdom Fungi; phylum Basidiomycota; class Agaricomycetes; order Agaricales; family Lyophyllaceae; genus Blastosporella; species Blastosporella zonata. Next base: position 21,666 of record JAFLHD010000098.1, on the reverse strand, counting down.
GCATCTCCAGCTGGGGGTGCGATGATGACGATGACGGTTAGCAACCACTTGAGAAGATAGGCAGCAACAGGTGTGTTGAAAGGCTTCGTCGAAGCCCATAATTTTGGGTAAGGTAGAACGCCTTGCCGTCCGCACTCTCGGATGATTCTGGAGGAGCCGATGATGACAGCTAGGATGTTTCCGAGGCTGCTGATGGCAACTAGAGCACTGAGCGCCTTAACGGACTTTGAGTTTCCGAACACAGCGATGAAGAAGAGGCTCGCGGTGAGCTGCTGCGAGTTCTTAATATCCTCTTTAGGAACTACAGGGGAAACGGTCAAAAGTCGGTTAAGAAAAGAAGGACAACGTAGAACCACTCACTTGCGGCAAAGTAAGCGATGTTGGCAAAAAAGTAGAGGATGAAGAAGACGGTGAGAGACAATGGAGCATATCGTTTCATAGTCCTGACAGGATCCTTAAATTGGGCTGTGAGCTCGTGATAGGTTGGACATGATGAAATGACAGCCTTACGCGGACTTCGCTCAAGACATTGAAAGCATTCTATTGGAGGGTAAGCTACATGTTAGGAAGTTCAAGAGGACATGTACGCACACTGTAGCCAGCGTAGGCGAAATTGACTTTGACGAGTGCAGTAGCTAAACCATTGCCATTAGAGCTTGTACCGGCGAACGCGTTCCTGAAGTTTGCGTGGGGATCCTCCACTCGTGTGTGCCCACCAAGAACGACCAACCCTGTAATCGCGATGCTACGAATCAATGTGAGTTTCAACATATCTTAGGTATAAACAGCTGACGTACAAAATGAGAGTCGCAACTTTGATAAAACCGAGTGCATTCGAGAGTCGTAGCGACCACTTCGTGCTCAATATGCAAACTATAGACATGGTAAGTGAATGTTGTCTATACTGAAGGAAGAGACATTAGACTCACTGATGACAATCACTGTCATTGCTCCCACAGCTAATCCGCGGACGTTCCATGTGGACGTGCTAGCACCTCCTGCAACAAGGAGGTAATTTGCGAGGACTGCCCATACAGGTCAACTGTTTGTTTACAATCTCAATTACCCAATGAATGGCTTGCCTATGGCGTTGCTGCTGCTGAAAGATAAAAGTACAGATTGAACAGCGAATGCAGTAGGCAGAAGAAATCTTGGTTTGGGGTATGCCTAAGTGAATTGCGTGTGAGCATTTGCACTGAAGCAGGGGTGTAGTATGTACGTGCCTTCTCTAGGTAGGCTACCTCGGCGCCAGATCGGTGAGGGAAGTACGAAGCGTACTCGAGGTAGACTGCAAGTGAAGCTATTGGAATATGAAGATCAGAACGAGGGAATGCATTGGCACTTCAAAAATACTGACCTCCTGCAAAAACATACCCGATGACCCAGAAAAGCAGGCTTAGGCCTACAGATCCCACCGCAGTCAGTATGGATCCAGCTATAATATCTTTATTGTGAGTCGTCCCCGCTCATATGGCTCAAAAGGTACGCACGCGTTGAAAAAACACCTGTTCCAATCATCTGGCTAATATTCTAAGGGATACATTAACAAGCATTCAGAAGACTGCCAGAAACAACCATACCAAGAAAATGACCGAGAGAGAGTCAACATGATACCCGAGAGGGCTAATTTTCTCCACCGGTGCACCAGTTGTTACTGCAGCTTCCTCGTATGAGGGGACACTGTGCGTGGACGCAACTTCGACAGCGTAGTTCTTCTCGTCCACAGACTGGCTTTTTTCAGGGTCTTCAAACGACATGATGAGGTGAGAGCGGTTGGCATTGAAGAATTGAGGCTTGAGCTCTATAAGGACGCGAAGAGCGTCGAGCACCTCATGAGGAATATGGCGTCATCGAAGAGCATTATGGTTAGTGATCCTTTCGAACGGGACAATCTCACTTTTTAGTCGCTGTAGAAGCCTTACGGAGCAAAACAGCCGACCGCTTGAAAGAGATATCAGAAAAATACAAAGTCGACATAAAAGTCGAATATGACGAATACAGGGAAGTTGCAAGTAGGGTCGCTAAACTTGCCTTAGGATTCATCCGGAGCCATCCATTTCAACTGTGAATTCACAAAGCTAGTCAGGAACCGGTAGCTTTTACATACAGCATGTCCTGATGACGAATGACACTGTAGTATAGCGCCATAACTTGAGATATTGAGCCCTTGGCACTGAACGCGAGAACCTATCAAATCAGTGCTGATGTGCCGAGAAGATCGCGGTGTGTGTGTCTCTGAGCTTAGCGTAAGTGGTGGCTTAGTAGTCGAACAGCTGTAGATGTTCAAGTACAAGAGCTGGGAGTTCGAATTAGAGTCGAGGATTCCTTTTCAATATCCATAGTTGCTAGCTGGTAGAGACAAATGGTGCAGACAGGACTCCATTTATAAAGTGCGAAGCAGAATTAGTAGAGCATTTATATCGAGTCATGTTGGGGTGAAAGGGAGAGTAACAAATGCAAATAACATCCATGGCCTCACCAACCGCAACACCGGCGACAGAATCGCTTGGAACTCCCTTCCGTAGCTTAGAAGCAACGGAGCCAGCATCTGCGGCGGCCTTGACGCTACGAACGACGAAGGTGCGTCCCGGAATTTACGAGCTCATTGATGTCAACCGACGTGTGGCACTGTAGAGGAAACTAGACGATGCTTTTCAGAGCTTGGACGACGCTGTTGCTTCTTCTGATGTACAGAGCCCATCTCCGGCAAAAAAGAGACCTAAAATACGTTCATTATATTCCACTCTCGCGAAATATGGCATAAAAGGGAAGGAAACCCAGCAAGAGTCAGTCCACCTCTAAACACGCGTTGTTACACACTCTGAACGACCTATCAGATCTGCTCCGGCCTCACTAGAGTCTCTTCCAATAACCAAGAGCACTCCACATCTTTCAGCTATCCTAGCGCGTGCTGCGACGCGTACTCGAAAGGCACTGCCTTTCAAGTTTTCTACCCCGGCGGCCACACTACCATTGCCATCCACAGCGGACTACCGCCCATCTTCTCTTCCAGCATTCCTGGAGCGTCTAGCGACTTTCAAGCTATCTACATACGCAAACAAGCCATCTATAATTGATGCTGTGGCGGCTTCCAAATGTGGGTGGATCAACGACGGAAAAGATAGGCTCGTCTGTGGCTTGTGCAGAGGTTCTTGGGTCGTCGCGGGAAGAGATAAAATGAGCAAAGATGCTGGTAAGGACTCTTGGTTTCTTATCAATATCTTTGTATCACTGACTCTTACTCGATAGCAAATACACTTCTCGAAAAACAACGGGCATCACTTGTAGATGGGCATAAGGATGGGTGTCCATGGAAGACAAGACAGTGTGATTGTACGCATCACTTCTACGTCCTCTTTTGTCCAGCTGGTCTGAGGTGTTTCATAGCGACGATCTACTGCATTCCTCTCCAATCCCCAGCAACCATGGTAAAAGATATCAAGATCAATGCGACTGCTTTGGACCCTTGGCTGCGCGATATCGAAATAAAGCATCCCTTGGTGTGTAGATGACACCCTGTTCTCGGCGCATGCTAAATATGTCGTATCAGACCTCCACTCAAATCACCTCGCTCCAGTCAACCCTATCTGCCGTTACAATTCCCCCAGATACCCCGGGACGTATTTCAAATCCAAGCGCCTCGACTCCCGATCAAGGTGATGACGACGTGTTCATGTCTGAGGATCAAGCTGTGGGAGCCTCCAACGCGGCAATACTGACGTCTCTCTTCGGCTGGAGCCTCGCACCTGCCACCCCTCTGTCAGCGCCGTCTTGGGCTGTGGGCATTCAGCCCTGAGTCACCCACCTCTAGCGCCGAACCACATCCTACGGCAGCAACCCCACGGCGTGACTCAACTGACACCGATACCATGATGGAATCTGCGGCAGAGTCGAGCCACCCGACGGCTGCGTCTTTTCATGCCGTGCCATTGAAGAAAGGCCACACACGACGGCCTTTCGACATTTTGAAAGAACACCGTGCATATTGTCCTTATGTCGTTCGTTCGACCATCGTCCCCACGCTTCCTACACCCCCGACGTTCAGTGTAGCATTGTCATCGAACCCCCTCCCTCGGGCTGGCTTAACCTCTGTTCTGAGTAGTCAGAACTCCGCACTGGAGGGTTGGCGTGCCGTGCTCACTGTAGTTCTGCGCTATGGCGCTGGTCAGAGGCATAGACTTGGGCTTGACTTTGCAGACAGACTGAGAGGGGACAAGCCCCCTGAGGAAGCCGCAGAGGTCGATAGCGTCAAAGCAATGATAGCTGGCGTGAAAAAGCGTGGGGTACGTGCAATCATTGATTATCATGACGCGAAAACTGACGGCTTTCTGCTCAGGGCAAGGACTTATTGCAGTATGTTAAAGGGCTACTTGGGTGAGATACAGAACTTGGATATACCCAGAGCGAGAGGGGGGAAATATTCCCGCCCAATATTGATGTTGCAGTATCATAAGGCACATGGCCACGTCGTGGATTAATTATGAGCAAGCATATACTATCACCGTGCATAGACTTCTTTCAATTGGTCCAATGCGGTCTGGAAAGAAGTCAAGATATGTCAGCAACGCAAGAACAATTATAAACACCTCGTAATCCGCCAACAGTGGCGCAAGCTCCTTTTCCCCCACTCTAAGCCTCTTGACTTTGTCTAGATGATCTGCGTCCCGAAGAATGCCCTTGAAGTACCGCGCCTGAACAGCATGTTTAGCTCAATGGCAACTCCTGAAAACGGATGCTACTCGCCTCTTGCTCCTCCACCAATGTCCACGCATCTCCCGTCCGCCCCGCACGCGCCGTCCGCCCAACACGATGGACGTACTTTCGCATATCCACGGGTACGTCATAACTCACCACATGCGATACATGACTGATGTCGATTCCTCGTGAAATGAGATCAGAGCACACCAAACTATATTGTGCGTGTCAAAACGATTTGCAAGGAGGTACGATAAATCACGACATACATTTGAATTTCCTGTGCCTTGAATTTCTCCAGGATGGATTTACGTTCGCTTGCGGGAAGGTCGCTCGAATAGGCACGAACAACGATCTCCTGGACGGTACCAGCCATAGCGTTTTGTGCTCTTGCCTTCTCAAAGAAGTCAAACAGTTGTACAAGTCGAGAGGTGGATTCGGCAGATTTGGTGAACACCAAGGCATTTGATACTTGGTGGGCATGCACGAGGTGGAAGAACATTAATGGTTTTTGTGAGGATTCACAGACGATCATATATTCCTGGTTAAAGGCGAATTATATGAGCGACAAACGATAGGTGGAAAGGCTGCCTTACTGTTAATGTTGCGGGCATCGAGAACTTCTCCATGACTACATCGAGGACGCCTTCTTTTTTGCTCTCTTGCACAACAAAGTATTTGGGGTCTCGCAACTCCAAGGCGGCAATTTTACCAGGATCACGAGTGAGTGTAGCCGAAAAGAGGAGTTTCTGACAAGAAGAGACTTTTGATTCCGTTGGAAAGACGGGGAGAACAGGATATGGGAGGGTGTAAAGGTATGCTGGGGCGACTGCATCTGCGACTGGCAGAGTTGGCGTGTTGAGCTGTGTCGGTTCGCGAGTTGGAGGAGGTGGACGTGTGGCTGCTAGGACCTGCACCAACCAATCTTGGAATGACTGGGCGAGCAAGCGATCTGCTTCATCAATCACCTGTGTGCCAAACTTATGAGGCGTGAAACGCGAGATTTGCCACAGCACTTACAAGAAAGCGTAAATGCTGTAGAGAAAAGTTCGGCGTCCCATGAAGGTGATCCATCAGTCTTCCCGGTGTGCATATCAAGATATCAAGCTTGCTAGAACCGCCTTTTAGACTGGGAACATCAGCTCGAAACACAGAACCCCTCGGCCGAAGAATGCTAGCTCACTGGGTCGATCTGTCTGCTATTAGCTGCGACTGCTCGTGAGAGAACGACTGTTGCCCGGTTGCGGTACCGATCTGGACTGCATCAGATGTGGGAGATAACAAATGTAGAAGTGACGATCAAACCTGGAGACCCCTCCCTTTTCCAAGAGCTTCGAAGGTTTCCCTAACTTGCATGACGAGATCACGAGTAGGAAGAACAATCAAAGCACGTAGGCGAGTGATTATTCGAGTTGACAAAACCTTGGCGAACGTTAACATGGCAGTGAAAGAGTATGCACACGCGTACCTCAATAATGGGCAATACGTATGCCAACGTTTTTCCGCTACCAGTGGGAGCTGATACACAAACGTCCCTGGGAGGATCGTATGGTTGGTAGAGGGCTTTTTGGAAGGGATTTCGCGGGAGCAGAAATGGAAGAAGGCGCGTCTGTACTGCACAAAAATGTCAGGCAAGGCGAAGGAAACGCATTCCACCTGGGACACACCGGCAAATAACTCCGTGATACCTAGATCTTGTAACCGTTTTCTCGTTCTCTCGCTCAACTGTGTACCGCCGTCGTCTGGACCATCAGGTATATGCAATAATGTCGAAGGATCCACGAGCTCGGCATCCACCAAAGCTTGATCGAGGCCTTGAAGAGCGAGAATAGACTTTGAAGGAGCATTCGGAAGAGCAGGTAAAGGGAAAGACGGGAGTGTTCCTGGAGGCGGATGAGACTCGGAAACGCCTGGAGGTGATTCTGTCAATATTTCGTGGTGTTTCGATGCGCCTTCCTCTATGTCAATCATCTCCACATCCCCTGGCTCTTCTTCAGCAGTTTTTCTCCGTTTCTTTGGGCGTTTTGCTATTTCCTTCACAGCATCGTTCGACTCAGCCGTGGCTGGGGCAGCTCCATCCTCCTCTGGTGCGGATGGTTCGTTGCCTTCCCCATCATCCCCATCATCCTCATCTGACTCTTCCTTGGCCTCGAGTGTTTTCTCTGAAGCACCAGAGGTTTTAGGCTTGTGTTTTCTGCGTTCCTTTTTACGTCGAAGATATCTTTGCTTGGCCTTGGTCTTCTCCTAGAGAATGAATACTATGCTGTAAGGATCACAAAAGTGTTCGCGTCGTCCGCCAATTCGAATTTGAAACCGAGCAACATACACATGTGTTGCTGGTTGGTCATGTCGCGACGCTCATAGCACTCGTACGGGTTTTACTCGGGGACAAGTTGCATCCTTTGAGACTCGGATGTTCCTCCATTACCACTTTGCGGAAGACAGAAGGTAATTGGCAGGGTGTTAGTTTAGGGTGTGGCGCGCATTTAGGGCAGGGCAGTCAAAATCCCTGGGGATTCCCAGACATGGGCCTTCTGTAAATAAAATCTAGCGATTGTATGTATATACCTTTCCCGTGATCTGGATGTAGACACATTTTCAATAAACTGTACACTCACTTGCGATGTTGACTCCACATACAAACAGAATGATCCCACCAAACATTAAAAATGATATTGCTCGCTATATAAGTTAATCCTAGAGAAAGATTTAACATCAGTAAGGTAAGCGCGACAGTCGTAGAGAAGTCGTACTTCAACTTCGACGTCCATGGGTGTACCAGAGCCCGAATCAGCAGCTGGGTTACTGTTTTCCTTATCCTTATCCTTGTCCACAATTTTACCTCTTCCACGGCCTCTGCCCCTGCCCCGTCCTCTTCCTCTTCGTGCTGGCGGCAGAGCTACCTCCTCTGTCTCATCATCACCCTCCTCGCGCGTAGATCGAGGTGCTGCCGCAGCAGCCGCCCCTCTACCTCTGCCACGTCCTCTGCCACGCCGTCCCCCTCGCCCACCCCTACGAGACCCCCCTCTCCCTCGAGCGGGCGCGGGGGTCTGATCGTCATCACGATCGACATCCTTGTCCCCATCAAAGAACTCGTTCCGAGCGTTACTTGAACCCACCCTGGCTTCCCCCGCCCTACCCGTTCCCCTAGATTCTTCGTCTCTCTCTTCAGCATTGCGTTCCTCGTCACTCATCCGCCCCAGCAGATCAGGTGGTATTTCTTGCATCGCAACGCTCGGAGCACCCTGGAGATACCGCAGCTTGTTTCGTATGCTAATTGTTATGCGTTGGAGAGATGCAACAGAGTTTTGGTTGTCAACTTTGCCGGTGAGTGGTGGATGGAGCTTCCAGTGTGAGTCTTCAAAGAAGGAGTCGTATACAGTGGCGGGTAGCTCATCTGGTACTGTGGCGCCTACTAAAACAGCAGTCTCGTACGTCCAACAACGGCTGACGTTTTTGATTGTGTAGCCACCCCCGCCAACGACAAGAAGGGGGACGTTATATTTTCGCACAAAGTTTACGCACTCGCCGTGCGCAGCGATAGATAGGTTGAATGCACCGAGACGATCGCACCCAAGAGAGTCGGCACCACACTGCAGGACAATGGCCGACGGACGGAAGGCAGTGACAGTGTCGTCTATGACGGTCTTAAAGATAGAGAGGTACATGTCGTCGTCAATACCATCTTGCAAGGGTACATTTAAGCAAAAATGTTTTCCAGGCCCATTGCCGTTATCGTCTAGCTTTCCGGTACCAGGGAAGAAGTCACCAGTATACTTATGAAAGGAGACAGTCATAACTCGGTTGCTTTGATAGAATGCAAGCTCTACGCCGTCGCCGTGGTGGATGTCGATATCAATATACAATACGCGGGGATGATACCTTTTGAGGACGTATAAGAGCGACTGACAAGTGGAAGTTTGTGGATAATGACGAACCTGAGAAGCTCAAGAATGGCCAGAACAATGTCGTTCACGTAGCAGAAACCACTGGCTTCGCCACGCTTTGCGTGATGCAAGCCCCCAGACCAATTAATGGCGATGTCAGTGGTACCAGCACAGAGCTTTCGAGCTCCAGCAAGAGATCCTCCAGCATACATGCGACAGAAATCATACATATCGGAAAATATAGGACAATCCTCGACGCAATTGAAGACGTCAATCATCTGTCTCATTTGGGACTGGTTTCCTGGAGTCACTCTACGATAATAATTAGAAAGCTATAAAACTCCAGATGCTCTGACAACTGACTTGGAGAGGAAACCAATGTAGTCATGATCATGGTACGCTTCAAGCTCAGCCTGTGTTGCGGGTCTCGGGTCATATATATTGTGAATCTGCTTGTCAAGGCCGTACCCCATGACAAGGGCGTTGGTCAATGTCAGACGGTGAGGTTTCATCGGATGTCGTTCCTGAGAAGGGATGAGAGATGCAGATTATATCGGAAATCTATGCTCACCCCGTAATGGTGTCCACCGACTCCCATTGGTGAGTAATAAGAGACAATAGGCCTAGAATGAGCCTTGATGTATATGTTAGTTATATTCGTACTTTTAAAGTTCTGGTCTTACATTAATCCGTTCTGTAATAGGTTGTGCAGTACCGTGGGCGCCGCGGTCAAAAAAGTAGGGAGACGATGAGAATGTCGTTGATTGTGAAGTTCGAACCATGGCGGGAAGTGCTCAGTGAGGCCCTGAAATTTGGAAGTGGGCTGAGTTGATGGATCGCGGGTTTGCTTACCACGAGCACTGAGGTAAGGATATAAGTAATACAAAGTATTACCTCGAATAATGCGATCTGCTCTGGGAATGGTTAATTTGCATGAGAGCTTAAGCTTTAGGGTTAGGATTCGAAACGAGTTGTTCTCACGGTCAGAGTCCCTTCTCTTTCTAAATGCCTACGAACGGAGGCCGCCTGCTTCTCATAGCCGCTGTATGTGGGCTTGTATTCGCGTCTTCTGGAGACAGATCGCCCGAATTTCAGAATTGTGTCTCCTCTTGTTCCACAATTCATTGCTTGTCATCACACTCCAAACCCTTGCCCCTGGCATTACAGCTCACGGGATGGACATGCGAGGATAACTGCAAATATTCCTGCATGCACGAGATAACGAATCACGATGTGCAACGCGGAGCGCCTGTTCAGCAGTACTATGGGAAGTGGCCGTTTTGGCGCTTTGCTGGCATGCAGGAACCGGCTTCCGTCGCGTTTTCCCTGTTGAACCTCTGGTATCACGCTCAAGGAGCACTGAAGGTGCATAGACGGGTCCCACTATCTCATCCCATGCGACGCTACTACCTGGCTTGGTCAGTTACCAGCATCAACGCGTGGATCTGGTCCTCTGTATTTCATACCCGAGGCGAGTGCAATTCTGGCCTGGTAAGCTATGTCTCATCCTCAACCTCCTATAGACCTTCCGATCACAGAAAAGCTGGACTACTTTTCTGCTGCGCTTGCCATTCTTTACGCCCTTTATTACACTGCCATCCGGCTGTTCCATCTTTATCCACGCCAATCTCGCCTCACACTATCAAACACGCAAAGCATTAGCCTGACATACAAGACTTGGTCTTTACTGTGCATCGTCGCTTACGTGGCTCATGTCTCGTACTTGTCCCTCCTTCCGCGCTTTGACTACACCTACAACATGGCGTTCAACCTCATAATTGGGCTCACACATAACATGTTGTGGCTGCTCTATGCTCTTCCGATTTCTCTCCTCCGGAGGTATCCCTCTCAGCCCAAATCCTATCGACCCCATTATGTGTACAAAGCTGCGGTTTTTGTGGCACTTACTACGGCTGCAACAGGCTTGGAGTTATTCGATTTCCCTCCATGGGGTGGGATTATCGATGCCCATGCTTTGTGGCATCTTTCAACAGCGCCTATCGCGCATTTTTGGTACGATTTCTTGGTTGAGGACTCGCTGGATGGTAGTTGGAGGGAGCAAAGAGCGTGATATCGCAGTGTCATCACTCAGTACGTTCACCTCTTCAGTAAATTTTTGTCGAGGGTTCAACTCGGCCGTTTGTGGGCCCGAATTGCTTCACTTTGCAAAGCCAATATTTGTAATATAAGTGTATCATTCAAGAGACCTGTATCTTCGTACGGCCTGGCCATCCTGGTCTGTAGATGAAACAAACGGCTTACGTTTTTGAGTTTTCACAGTTGTTGAAGAGGATATCGCCTTCATAAATCATGGATTAAAGGATACTAAATGGATGTTCTCGAATGAAACAATAAAGAAAAACGGAAGTCTGCACTTCCTACTCCGAATCTGCTGGTCGAGTCTTGATCTCTAAAAGGCCGTGCTTTCCTTTGGTAAGACCCATGAATACCACGTCGAACCCAAGGAAATCCATCCGTCGCAGGCCATAACCCTCCTGGTGACCCTGTCTGTAATAAAACGACGTTGTCATCTCCTCACGATCGGAAGGATTCAATGCGGTATTGTAAAAATCCTGGCGACTGACTTGAGTGGAGAGATTTTGAAAGACCTGGCTGAAGATATCGCCGACGGTGACCCCATTCGACCCTGATGCTTGGACAGTGATGGTCCATGGTAATTTAGCATGATATAAGCACAGTCCATGCACAGGAGGATTAGTGGCGAGCTGGTAAAAGTCAATGGAGTTCGAATATCGCAGAACATGGAGGAATTGAATGGAGGTTGTGTCTGGGTCGCTTCTGAGATCGTGTGCAAGAGGATGATTAGATTTAGAGATATAATTTATTGACGGGTGGAGAGCGAATTTCGGTTTGCCGCCTGGAGCAGACTTGGACAAGGCATATGGCTGGCGGTGGCCCCTGAGAGAGAAACGGCGTGGCTTTGCGGAATGAGGCGCGTTGTAATCATGCCTCCAATTGGCAGGGCGAGGTGCAAGGTTGAGCGGATCGAAAGGTGAATCTGCCCCATACGATCGCAGAGAATTTCGTCTTCTCGAAGAGGAACCCTTTCTTGGCAGGACTGAAGATCGGTGCCGCAGCTTTGTGGCCCGATCGTCCCATGTGTCGCGAAAGTCAGAAGCACCCCACTCTCTACCATCCCACTCTAAGCTTTCTGTATCATCGGGTTCCGGTGATGGGAATATTCCCATCCGTCGCCGATACGGCCACATTGAAGGCCCTACAGGCTGGCCATATAGGTCTGGCCAACCTGACTGCGGTGCTGAAAGGCCAGTATTGGATGGTGAGGAATAGTAGGGGGGCAAGGGGAGACGGGATTGCGCTGGATCGGTCCAGGTATATGGCGTAGATGCTCTATCTTCGGATAAGTAAATTGGAAGGCGAAATACATGGTGGTAATACTTACGGATAGTTTGAATAGTTTGGATGTGGCGGGTAGTAGGGGGAGGTTGCTTGATATTTGTCGTAACGCATTGTATGAGAGTGTAGCAGTAGGCTGAATGACCTTGAGCATGAAGTAGACAGAGAGGTGTACGGCAATCGTCCCTATTGTATGGGGTAGCTATATATAAGGAGCTGGTCTTTGTGAGAACGTGGCTGCGATGGAGAAGAAGACAAAAGTAGCCATTTGTGCCACTCTGTGGGTGTGGACTGAATAGTGTCAACGAGAGTCCATACTGTTGTTAGGAGGACCGTGACAAGGTAACCTAGACAGGACAAGGCGGTCCTTGTTGTGTCGACCCTCGACGCCAGGGTCTTTCGGAAAGATACAAAAGGACATTGAACAATGAATCACAGCAGCATCACACCCACCATTGACGAATCATGACCAGGGTCAATCTTTATGACCACATGGCGAATTACATCGATTAAAGGGAAGCACCAACACTCCAGTCAAACGGGCTTGGTCAAGGTTATACACATCAATTTTCCCGCTTTTTGGCCAAGATACTTATCCAAATGGAACACCGAAAGCTTGGGGGACGGAATTTTAAGAATCTGGACAAGATTGACACCGCGGTTATTTGGGGCCTGTAGTCGCAGAGGGGTGCAAGGACAAGATGAGCTTTGTTTGTTGTACTAGGGCACTGCAAACGCCCACATGATGGCACCATAATTCCCAATCCATACAATGCGGTTGTTCTGCAACACCACCTCTCCTCACGTCACCAGAAAGCCTTCACACCTTTTTGCCCCCAAGTTATACAGAACGATACAATGGTGAATTCCCTCAGCAAATTCCGGACAGGTGATCCAATCCAATAATGCATGACCCACCAAAACGGCAAGGCGTCGTCTAAGTTTGCAGCGAACACGAATTTCCCACCACCAGAGCCAAATTATTGTTGTCAATCTACTCGCGGACTACGAGGGATGGTGAATTGGGTAGTGAGAGGCTTGCCGAAAAGCAGATAATGGTTGAAATTTGAAATTTCTTCATGTATGTTTGATTTCACTTTCCCTTCCATTGTCATCAATTTGCCGAGGATTTTGGAAGATTCTGGTCACAAGTGATTTGAAGTTTCCCATACTTCTATTGATTGTGGCGTCAACGTATGCTTGGTGGTATTAGTAAGGCTGTTAAAATAGGTATTCAAACTCATGTACCTGCTCCATGTCGTGCTCATACGATTGTTACAGCTTCAGGAAACGTTGTCACATTGCCCATCGGAAAAGTTGTTAAAAGTGAGAATCAATCATGTAATATTTAAATTTCCAACAGTTAACAATGAACAATGGTGATATGTAGTGCTACTCAAAAATTACACTGTTCCAAAGCTTGATATCCCCGCCGTTTCCGACTCCAATGGAGATTATGCAGATGATCGTTACGTCTACACGACTCTTCCTCTCAGGAATGTCGACGACACTTCCGCTGACAACCTCGATTTCTCCTCCCAATGTCTGCTACACATCGGAAAGCCCAAGTATGCCATCCTAGCGACGCCTGGTTTCCCAAAATCTGTGCCTAGGCCCCCACAAATTCGTCACCTTATCGCCCAATCGACTCATGGTCTGGGGATGTTCGCGACGACAGACCTCGCGCGGTGAATGATCTGATAGTCGCCGAACGTCCGCTCATGGTCTATCCAAAGTACATGCGTGTGGATTTGTCGGCATTCGTAGGCCTTCCTGAACTCAGTGTCGAGCAGGAAGGCCCAGGTATATTTGGCGCAGTATGAGCAGCGCTTGAAGGTTAGGCATACTTTAAGCTTTTTGACTGCCACAAAAAGGATGGCTCGGGACCAATCCTGGGTACTCCTATAATTTTCAGAAGTATGCTAGCGCCCTTTCCAGACGATTTATCCAGCCATATTCACTTGCATCAGTGTATAAGCTCCGTGTACAAATGGCTGGAGTGTGGCGCATCCCGGCTAGAATACTACTACATGAATATGCTTCTCATCTCTTCAAAAATAATACACTCCATGTATCTCACAATCATCGATCTAGAGCATGGAGAATATGGTTAGATAAGGTATAGATGCATACGATTACGACCAAGTGTACAAGATGAAGAACATATCAACCTACAGCTACAGGACTACGCACCGCGACTCTAAAGGCTGATGCTCTCCATTTCAAGCCTTAGAAATCCCAACATATCATTACCTTTGGCAATCAACCTGAAATCAACGTGGCGTCGCGGTGATGCTGAGGGTGGATGGATGACAGATAAGACAGGGGCAGAACACGCGCACATTATTGAAGAGATAAGGAAGACCAAAAGCCATTGGGCAAAGAGGCGTTACAGCTTGGGCTACGGCCAGAGTTCAAGTTGTGATAAAAATATACTCTAGATTGCTCTAGACGGCTACGATTGTCAATCTTAAGACTCACTCCGACTGATCTATATAAGCGCCTGATAAGCGTTAAGTGCCCCCGTCTGAGAAGTTGAGTCAAAATAGGTCAGAGAATTTATATGTAGTGTCGACCGGTCCTTACCCAAGTTGAAGAAAAATTCATTCCTGGAAGGTGGCGTATCCAGGCTAGATTACTATCTTCTCGTCTCATCAAAAATAATACACTCCACGTATCTCACGATCATCGATCATCTCAGAGAGCACGGAGTATAAGGCATAGATGCATACGATTAGGACCAAGTGTACAAGGTGAAGAAGGAATTGATCAGACGACCGTGCGTCTTGACTGGGAGGCGTGGTGTGATGTGCCAGACATATCTGTGTGTGGATGCGGAGGATATGTGCCAGACATGTATGTATGCGTAGTTCAATGAATAGAAGTAGTTAGATAAGTATGGGCGTGTACAGTGCGTGTGCGTAAGAGGCGTCAGCGAAGGGTCGTTCTGAGCGTTCAAGAAAAAAGAAGAGGGTTCGGAATGGGGGAAAGAAGTGTTGGTCAATGAGCGACGGGGGAGGTTTACTTGAGATTGGCAAACGAGATCTTGTTGGTCTGCTCATTGGTGCTCATGTACACGTTCTTCAAGAACACGTCGCCGACCTAAGTAGGACGTCGGTCAATAAGCAATAAAATGCGAGTAGCACAACACTCACCAACCACTCCAACGGCCCACCTACCTTGCCCTCCGTGATGCCCGACGTACAATTTCCGGTCGGGTTCGCCTCGTCCACAGGCAAGAACGGGATATCCCTCGCGTCGACAGTAAATGTTCTCCCCCCAATCACCAACGCTAGCACCGGCTTCGCGCCCTTCGGCACCACACACGGTACAACCCAGTACCCCACGTCCTCATGGTACACCGCGTCCGGGATCAACGCATGCATAGCCGCGACGTCATCCTGAGGCGCGACGATGAGCGTTGTGCCGGTATCCATGATCGCTGTACGGTTAGTGAACCCGAGAAGCGTGAGTTCGGGACCGGCGGCAACGTTCTGGAGGGGGGCTTCCCAGAAACCGAAGGGGGACATGTTGGGGACGCTTACGAGCGTCTTGGGATCGTACCGTGCGGTGTTGAGCGCACCTAGGGTGAGTTCGCCGTGGTTGTTGGCGGCGCCGTCGGCTAGGCGGGGGATATGGTAGGACGCGATGGGGTGCGTGAGCTTTCCGGCGGCGACTAGGGAAGGGAGGAAAGGGGTGGTATGACTTTGCCGGGCGATGGTGCTATTGGCGAACCCGAGGATGCCGTCGAAGGGGATGTAGTCGCTGTGTGGAAGCGGATTATGCGATTGAAAGAAAGGAGAGAAAGAGGAAGAATTACGGGATAAACTCAGAGCTCTCCTTATACGCAACACCAAATTTGTGATTGCGGAGCGTGAGTCCGTTGAATGCGACGGTGTCGGTGGTGAGGTTGCCAGAGACTGTGCCGGTGCCGTACTCAATCGTCCATGGCGATTTGGTGTCGTGGAACGTGGAGCTGGAGCTGGAGCCGAGGAAGTTGTGCGCTCCCTGGTGAAAATAAACGTGTCTAGAGGGTGGGCACACGAGCGGAAGAGAGACGTACACAATCAGCCTGGTCATCAAAGGGGTCCGTAGGCAAACAACCTTCACCACCAACCCAGAGGTCGGCGGAGCCCGAATCCACAAGGAGATTGAAGACGCGTAAGGGGGTGCCAATTTTGATTTGGCCGATATCTGGAGGCGGGATGGTCAGATTGCCAGTGGGGTTATCGAACGCGACGTACATCCAATATCTTGGGCCCTACGCGTCGAGGTCAGTCAAACGCCTTGTCAGAGTTAAAAACACGCACTGTATCTCGAGACCAATGGTATTTTTGAACGTAGGCTTGATTGCGGCGGTGACGCCATTGCCGTCCACATCCACGCCTTCTACAGCAAGGCTCTGGGGCTCACCAGTGGTAGAGGCTTTAGTAGACTTGTGGTTGTAATGTGCGGCAAGGCGGGTGAGGTAGTCGAGACCAGGGTGATAGTAGCGCTTCTGGATATGTGGCGGGAGAGCGGCGGCGGTCCTAACGAGGTTTCGGAGAAGGTAATCATCGGTGGCAGGGTTGGGGGCTCGGACCATGCTGTCAAGGCGACGAAGGGCACGGTTGGTGTGCTGCTGGTGGACGACGGTGGGGGGGAGGGAGGGGGCGTTGGCATCGCGTGTGGAGACGGGAAGGAGGGGGACAGAGACAAAAGGAGGGATAGCAGGGTGTGCATAGACTGAAAGGGAGAGGACGCTCGTGGTGAGCAGGACGGCAAGAAGACGCATGATGGCGGGAAGAAATGGGACAAGCAAAATGGCCATCGGCCCTACTTATTCTGTTTCAGTGCGGCTTCTGTAACGTAAATGAAAGGCTCCTTTGTGCTCGCTTCCCTTTCCAGGTCAGCATTTTAGATTAAACTCCCCTTTGGCTACTACATAGTAGTATGGACACCATATGTTGGGAGAATATTGATGAGATCAGTAGTACATATGTTGGGAGAATAATGACGTGCGGAGAGGCCCAGTGGCGGTGATTTGCGGCCCTTGCTTGCACTTCCATCATCATGTCTTTCCAAGTTCCTCACAAAGCCATCCTGCTCCCCCAGCAACTCCAATACTTCCAAACCTCCAAAACACATCAGCAACTTCTATCTTATATTGAGCAGCTGAACAATTCAGTCGTCGGTGTCAAGCTCACCGACGATTGCTCAGTATCACCTGTAGGCTCAAAATTTCATCATCTTATTTTCAACCTAACGCGTCGTGCAGGGTGTAACCGCTATTCTAGCTATTCTCTCACAAATAGAAGACACTGCAAAGTCAATACCACCTGTTGACAACTCAGCATCCAGGTTTGGGAACCCTGCCTTCCGCACATTCTATGACAAGGTTTCCGAGGTACGTCTGCCGCTATCAACTCGTATTTATCAATACTTAGACTACTACGAGACTCTAGATATCGCCTAGCCTACATATAACTCTTCCGGGTCTGGCCCCGGACGCAGTGAATGAAGTCAAGGTCTATTTCGACGAGGCGTGGGGCAATCGGACGAGGATCGATTATGGAAGTGGTATGGAGTTAAATTTCTTGTGCTGGCTGTGAGTTATTCCCTTCTTTCTAAGCACATGCTGACCCTCTCTCTCAGGATTTGTCTCGAACGACTTGGTGTCATCTCGGAAAGCGATCACAAAGCCCTTGTGATAAAGGTATTCTGGAGGTGAAATCATTCTCTGCGAATTCGATCAATTTGTTGAGGGGATTCAGGTACATCGAGGTCATGCGCGTGCTGCAGTCGACGTATTGGCTAGAACCCGCAGGATCGCATGGAGTCTGGGGGCTTGATGACTACCATTTCTTGCCGTTTTTATTCGGCTCTTCTCAGTTGCGAGGTATGTAATTGTTTTCAGGTGACTGTGAACGAGCCAAAAAAAAAAGCCTTCTCTCTTCTATCGGCCCTCTCTTTCCTTTCTTGTGCGAGACTAGCCTGCTGACACGTAAATTTCATAGGCCACAAGTACATTCGTCCCAAAGCGATACACGATGCCGAGGTTGTCGAAGAATACGCAAAGAATTACATCTATTTTGCCTGCATCCAGTTCATTAATTCCGTGCGTCACCTTTCGTCCAGTCACAACCTACTCAACTTATGACCGCACCAGATCAAGTCGGCCTCCCTGCGATGGCACTCCCCCATGCTCGATGATATCTCCGCAGTACGTCTTGCTTCTCCAATTTTCCGCATCATTAATTTCACATAAATTCCTGCACTATCAGGTAAAGACCTGGGACAAAGTCAACTCTGGCATGATCAAGATGTACCTCGCAGAGGTACTCGGCAAGCTGCCCGTAATCCAGCATTTTCTCTTTGGGTCTATCCTCACGTACGACGGGCCTGCCGCGCCCTCCTCGGATGACGTCGATGACGCACATAGGGGGCACGCACATACCATGCCGGCGGGAGTGAGGGAAGTGGGGTGGGGAGACTGTTGTGGCATTCCCGTACCGTCGGCGTTTGCGGCTGCGCAGGCGGAGGGTAAGGGAGAGAGGCAACCGGGTTTGAGGCTGGGTGGGCCTGGGATACGACCTGTACCTTTTGACTGAGTTCTTCAATTCCTATCTGTGCTTCTTTGAAATCGCTTAGAACTTGTTGATGTGCACACTACTGCCTTATAGGTAATCATTTTCGCGCATCTCGTGGGACGTAAAATGGCCAACCTTAGACCATGATTGAAAGTCATTGGCGTCTGCTACTATCTCTCCATGTCAATTTCAAGCCGACATCAGTCACGCAGTTTCTCAAGCCGGCATGTCATAACTCTTCTACATCCTTGAATTTATCGGCGTACAAAAATACACACGAGAAGCCCACTACGTACGCATAGTCTTGTCATCGCCCCGAGCCCATCCAAAGCAGGGGACTCTCATGCTCATACCCATAAATCAAGCATAACCATGCTTCACATACACCTTACCTCGACCCCGCCATGCTCATATTGGTAGCACAGACTCTCCTTCTCCTCGCCCTTGGCTGGGCTCTACGCCGGCTCTTCGCTAAGACGGACCTGGATAACATCCCAGGTCCCAAATCTGGGTCGTTTCTTTGGGGTGTGTAGCGTACTCGTGCATCCACTTGCCATCGTGCGCATCTCTGATACGCCACTTAGGCAACATGAGCCAAATGTTCGATACGGTGTCCGGATGGGAATTTTACGATATGCTGACCGAGCGCACGTTTGTTGTTTGTCATCTAACAAGCCCTTCCTGATCACTTCTTTGGATTGGACAGTTGGCCGCGTCTCAAAGATCCACGGTGCATTTGGAGTGAGTCGTGATTGATGCGGAATGTTATGAAACCACTTGCAAGCTGACGAGCATTGGTTACCTCAAGTCGAAAAATTTGCATATTTATGACCCGAGGGCACTGCACCACGTCCTCGTAAAGGTGCGTTTACATAGTTGATTTTGGAGATTGACTGCGGTTATCTCACCAGCAGAACAGGATCAAGCGATATACGAGGAGACTACAGCCTTCTTCGCGTACGCGCTGAGTTGCTTGTATCAAACCCAAATCATTGATTTTCTTGGCGAATTTAGATTCAATGGTATCGTCTTCGGTGGGGGCCTTGTGTCTACACAAGGTAAGGTCGTGTATAGCGAGGGCATCAGTCGGTGGGTCGCGGAATCAATATTAATATCGATCCCAGGTGACCAACATAAGAAGCAACGCAAGATGCTGAGTCCCGTTTTCTCGATCGCGCATATGCGCCAGATGAGTAAGGGTATGAGGTTGCTTTGATGACATCGCCGCTCACTGTCTGTCTATCAAGTTCCCCTTTTCAATGATGTTGCAAAGAGGGTTTGTGATATCTATCGCTAGCGTCGCAGACATTGCTTACTTCTCATGATGCCATACAGCTGGAGAATACCCTCAAAGCCAAGCTGGCTAATGAGGCTCAGGAGGTAAGGACGGCCTGCAGGGTCTGGCTCTCCATTCTAACTTCTAAGCAGATCGATATTTTGCATTGGATGGGGCGCACTGCTTTGGAATTGATTGGAAAGAGCGGCCTTGGGTATTCGTTCGATCCATTGGTGGAAGGCGCTATGCCCCACCCGTTCTCTGAAGCGGCCAAAGCATTTATGTCAGTCGGGTATACATGCGCATAGCATCTTATTTACTGACGCTCTATTCCCTTGGCAGTCCTACTGTTGCGAAGACGTTCATAGAGCAAGAGTATCTACTCCCGATAATCGTGAAATTTGGATCGCCGAAGCTTAGGAGATGGCTTCTTGATCATTGTCTTCCCTTCAAGAGATACTCCGCCATACGCGATATCGTTGATACGTGGCACCGCACTACAACGGGCATCTTTGAGGGAAAGAAAAGGGCGTTGGAGGAAGGGGACGAGGCGCTTGCAAACCAGGTTGGACAGGCGAAGGATCTTATGAGTATTCTGAGTATGCTCTCGGTGTTTATGCCGGTATACATGTTGATCATAGCTTTATCCAGTGAAGGCGAATATGGAGGCTTCGGAGGAGGATAAATTACCTGACTCGGAAGTCTTAGCACAGGCAAGTCAATTGACGATCGCCGCTCTTGGGTTTCTACTGATAAGCATGTCGGCTATAGATGTCGTACGTTAAAATTTCTTGCTTTGAGTTGGTAATAATGAATGCGTAGCACATTTGCATTTGCCGCCACCGATACGACTTCGAACGCTCTTTCACGCACCCTTCACCTTTTGGCCACGCACCCCGAAGCCCAGGAACGGCTTCGTGTAGAGATTATCGAAGCACGGAAGGCACATGGTGCGGACCTTCCTTACGAGGACTTAGTCGCGCTGCCTTACATGGACGCTGTATGCCGTGAAACCCTTCGGCTGTAGGTTGCTCGTCCATTTCAGCTACACCTTGTTTATACTCCATCACAGCCATGCTCCAGTCCCAAAGGTCATGAGAGTGTATGCGTCTCAACTATAGTCCATGAACTCTCTCTTGTCCTGACTGCTATTTTCAAAAAGTGCTCGAGAGGACGTCGTCCTCCCCCTCTTAACACCGATTAAAGGAGTTGACGGATGCGACATGGAGTCGATCCTGGTCCCAAAGAACACCAAGATTATCATTTCGATCCTAAATGCTAACAGGGATCCTCTCCTGTGGGGCCCGGACTCGTTGGAGTGGAAGCCCGAACGATGGCTCACATCTCTCCCGGAAGCATTACACGAAGCTCATATGCCCGGAATTTATTCGCACCTGTCAGTACCTTGCTGTCCAAGAGTATGAGTCTGACATATTCTTTCTTTGTCTGGCAGCTTGACATTCCTTGGCGGCGGGCGCGCGTGTATCGGATTCAAGTTTTCGCAGCTCGAGATGAGTGAGTTGTTCATTCACTCTCCGAGATTCATACCTCATTAATAAACCGCCTGGATGACAGAGGTCATTTTGTTCACCCTTATTTCACAGTTCCGTTTCTCCCCTTCCAAGGAAGAAGTTGTTTGGCAGATGACCGGCATAACGACTCCAATGCTCAAGAAAGCACCGGGAAAGCCCCAACTGCCACTGAGGATGGAATTGGTGAATGATCCTGAGAAGGCTTGAGGCCTAAAGCCTAATGTTAGGGAATGAGTTGGTAATGAGTCGAATTCTTCGATTAGATTTCCAACATCAAATATATATATTCATATGGTCAGTCGCCATGATTACCTTCCTCCAGCATACCG
>JAFLHD010000097.1:0-14064 GCA_018856295.1 Blastosporella zonata | reverse complement strand
GTTCCGACGTCAGAGAGTGCGTTAAGAGAATGTAAAGGTTCGTAGAGAGTCCTCCAAGTGTCTAGCACCAAAAAAGAATGAATGAAAGGGAGAAGAGAAAGATAAGAGACCCAAGTCGGAGAAATTGAGCATTTATAGAAGCCTCAAGTTACCATTGTGCTGAGGGCACAATGTACAGTAACGAGAACAATGGGCGCTAGGAAGTTAATTCATAGTGTATCACGTGACAATTATGCAATTGTGTGGGCGCAACTGCCGTTCCCGGTCCTTGTATTCTTGACAGGTGCCTGTTCTTCGGCTTTCTACACGCTGTTTATCTAAATAGAGGTCGGGGCGTCGGACGAGCAAGTATAATAAAAATTGGGCCTGCTGAAGAACAATAAGACAAAATGTCAAGATAACAAACAACATCGATTCATGGTTCAGGCCAGAATAATAGAAAGGGATGATGACGCTGCTCGTAGTACGTGCCGTGTATGTAGCGTAAAAGTCCAAGTTTGGCAACGTAACGTCCACGATATGTGAAGAATCAATGCAGAGGCAAGTAAGTACGAGGTGAAGAATAAAAAGAAGCTAGTCATTATACAGATAATGCAGCGTGAATTACAGGGGACGGGGGGAAGGACATTAAATAGGGTATGACAGGGGAGTGACAAACCGCCCATCGCGGAGGGAGGGGGAACAACAACAGCCAAAGCAGTTTTGGTGAGCGAGTGAGTGAGTCAAATGTTAAAAAAAAATGTATATGTGCAGTGTCGTAAGGAGGTCGTTAGGGGATGACAGGGCAGGAGAAAGAATAAAAGGAAAGAGAGTAATGCAATGCAGAGGTTGATTCATTCATGCCACGCAGCTTCCACAGCCCATGGCAACGTTCATGCTTAATTGGTATACGCTGGTGGCCGAGAAGGCGCCGCCGCAGTCGTTGCAACGGGTGCAGCATCCGGCACCCTGCCTCCATCGACATGAACCACAGGAGGATTGGATGTCCGCATCACTAGTCTTCCCTTCCCATCCCTTAGCGGCGCCGCCGCCGCCGCAGCAGCAGCAGCAGAAGACGACGATTCCCCAAAGTCAAAGTCAAACTCAGAGGGAAGGGCGTTAGTAACCTGAAGCCTACGCGGCTCCTGGATGCTCGTCGGGGTTCCCGAGCGGTCCTGGTGGGCGACGACGTCGTCAGGAATCATCACTGGTGCGCTAAGCCCCATCATCGCCGCTCCGATGCCGCCCATGCCGTCGTTATACCCCGGTCCCACCCCACCTCCCCAATGCGAATGCGCATGTGACACGGGCGCAGACATGAAGCTGGCGGTACTAGCACTGTGGTTATGCGTCAATGTGGTGCTGGGGTCAGAGGCGTACTCCACCGCCTGCTGAGGGAGTGGTGGCACGTAGCCTTGTTGAGGCGGATACAGGGGCTGTTGTGAGCTACCCGTGGAAGGCCGGGAGGAGACGGTGTGATTTGATGGGTTGAGTGGCGTTAACGACGTGTTTCGTGCATGGTTGATATTACTAGAGCCCACTGATGGTCGGATGGGGGGTGAGGTCGGCGGCGAGGAGCCAGTTGGTGGCAGAGCATGTCCGACAAGGCCATACTGATACGGTTTCGGCTCCGGATCGACATCCAATGAGAAGCGCCCAGGACGCTTGCCTCCGCGGGCACCAGCTGTAATGAAATCGTCCTCTTCTTTCTCAAAGATATCGTCCCATCTTTTCCGCCGCCTTCTGTTCAGTCATTCGGGGTTTAGAAAATAACGCGTGGGATGAGGCAGGGTAACGTACAGGATGAACCAAATCAACGCCACAATCGCAATGAGACCAAAGAAGCCCCCAACGGTACCACCAACGATTGCGGCGATATTGGGGTCGCTATTGTCATGATCATCTGTTGCGATGGTGTTGGTGGGGGAGGGAGTCTGAGTAATGGTAAGAATGGTAATAGAGCCATTTGGCTGTGTAGAGGTCGACTGCGTGGTCGATATGGACGAAGGGGTGATAGAGGTGGTAGACGGGATTGTTATGGGGGTTGTTATGGGTGACTGGGTGTTTGGAATGGGTGTGCTAACGACATCGGTGTTTATTGTTGTGCATGATGACCCGAAGAGTGTTTCCAAGCTCGTGGATGTAATAGTCGAGGCGACGGTGAATGGCACCTGTACAGTCTGCGTCGCGCCTGTATCCAAGTCAGTACAAAAATGGAGATTGAAGAAAAGAGGGCTCACCGGGTATGGTTGTGGTATACACAACGATCGAAGATGGACATGACAAGGGAAATCCAAGCACAGATGTAGTCACAGTACAGGGAGCAAAAGAGAACGTCACCGACGTTTCTGGTGGAGCGGTAGTCGTAGAGAGACTAGTCGACGTCGTCTCCGTGACGGTGGTGAAGAAATTTGTGCTAGTGGCAGTGGGTGAAGAAGTACAGGAGACTGACATTTGCAGTGGAGTATACGGTCAAGAAAGGCCGATAAAAAAGAAAAGAAAAGTACAGAAGGAATGGGGGCAGGCCGCAGACGCCCCTCTAAGGAATGAATGAAATGAAATGAAAGAAAACGGCCGCACAACACAGGACAGCCTCGAGGAATTCAGCTGATGTAATCTTACTACAACTTCCGATTTCTCAATCATGGTTTCTCTTTGTCCAAAAATATACCTTTAGTGTCCCAGGCTGCAACCATGAATTAAAGTCAAACGTAGTGGCTGTGCTATGTAATTTCAGGGGATAGGTTGCCGGTCAGAGACGCCTGCAATAAAATGATATATAAAGTAACAAGCTCGTAAATCGAGGATATGCAACGCCCGCAAATAAATCCGAAAAATAAATACTCCAAATTCCTTCAGTGAGTTGACTGAGTAGGTGTTGTGCTAGTGAGGTCTTCTAGTGAGTCGTCTGCCATCCATGCATCGCCCTCTCGTATTGTTTGTGTTTGACCAAAGGTCCGAAAGGCCTCGTCGTCCTTATCCCCGAGGTCATCCTTGCTGGGCGGCGTCGGTGGACGTTCATAACGTTGTTTCTCAGCCTCCTCCTCCTCCTTCTTCTTCTTCTCTAAAGAAGCCCGTCCCCTATCCAACGATCTCCTCTGCACATTGCCCTCCTTTTGCTGTTGCTCCTTAGTTTGTTCCTTAGATACCTTCCTCCATATACTCCTCCCCGCATCCTTCATCGCGCGCCCAAGCGCTATAAACGGGTCTTCCGCATCTGGGTCATCCTGCGCAACATGGCGCTGAGAGATCCGTCGCCAACTCTCCGAAATCGCAAGTTGCCGCTGCTGCTCCAGCTCCTCCTCCGTCCACATAGGATTATTTTGGTATGGCTCAATATGAATCACCCGCTGCTGTCGCCGCCGTGCCACCATCTGCGTCCGCGCTGCCATCCCTAGCGGCGCGGCGGACCGCCGCCTCCGAGGGGCCAGTTCGGGTAGCGGTGCAAATTTGACATTAAGTCTTCCGTCGAGTGATGTAGATGAACATGTGCTGGAGGAACAGGGGGAGAGTATCCCGGTTGGAGAGGGGGTGAAGGAAGAGTCCGCAGATGAGAAGCTAGATATTTTGACTGAGAGGGTTCGTGATGTTTCGTCCGAGCACGATTCAAACGACATGATGTAGTGCGATTAACCGTTGTATCCCTTTGGATTGGGCGGGCGTTTAGTTGAAAGGCTTAATACCTTCTTGTACTACTATACAGTTTAGTAATTCGGGAAGACAAATTGCGTTACCTGGACTTACGTGAGTTTATGAAGATGATGGGTTGCCCGAAGAGAGATCTCAAATAGAGAGACGGCCGAGTGTTGAGCACTGCTCGAGGAACGACTGGGATAAGTTAATGAGATCCTGGAAGAAGGGGGAGAGAGTCAGAAAAATCTTGGACAGGGATCGGTAAACGACTTACCAAATGGTCCTCCTTCGAGGTTGTCAATTCACGGACCCGGACTTCCGGACTTATCCATCAAATCCGTCCCTGAGTTTTGGTTCCATGTCTGTTTTCAAGGAGATTTCTCATGTCCTTCTTACGCACCTTGTCACCCAAGTCAACGTCGTCTGGACACCGTCCTGATATCATCTTTTTTTTTCATATCACTTCCGAGAACCGACCGAGCCAAAGTACATACATACATTCAGTATGTAAACGGTTTTCCTCACTCATTCCTTCGCTTGGCGACGAGGTGACCGCTAAGTAATTTGATGTCCACTCTGGCTCTACTTTCACCCTATCCTCACCCGAAGCCCTTCCATTTGGGGCCAAACCTCGACAACTCGTGGCCCTTGGGCCTTAAGTACCTCGACCATCTGCCAGATGATGGCTTTTTTTTTTTTTGCAAATGCCAAATGGAAAGAGCATATGATCTACCGACCACACACCATATTTATATTCGAACGTCAAGAGCTCCTAAAGATAAATAAATAACTGGATCGGTATATTTCAAAATTCACTCGGTACAGGTTATGAACATCATTGAGTAACGTTAACGTGTCTGGCTTCCTGGAGGAAGACTCGATCAATCTACGTGGCCAGTCTGATACTTTACATCTACCCAAATATCGAGTCAATAACGCAGTGTTTGATGCCCCCTCATCGACCAACTCGCGGGTTAGTCGATAGCAGATATCAGAACAGTGTTGGGTACGTTTGGCGGCTGGCACGAAATTTGGGCAGGTACGTTCGTTTGTCAGGAGATGGCGCAACGATGCGGGAGGGGGGGATAGGAGGAATGTAGGGGAACGGGTAGGACTGTAGTTCCAATATATGTGCTAAGGTCCGTGGATCGGGGCGAAGAACGGAAGGATGTGTGCGCCGGTGCGTATCTGTAGAAAGCCACTCGATCATAGAGTGGGGCACACGTTTAGGCATCTGCGCCTACAAGCGCCGCCTTCGACGACCTGATTGTAAACGACGTGATGGTCGACAGAGAGGTGTTTGTTACAGCTGCTATCGTGACGCACAGCGCCGAGCGCTAAAAGACCGTCACTCCAGACTGGGTACCAGCGTACTGCGACTTGACGTCGTCTAGGTCTCCAGCGTCGTCTTGACTCTTGTAATCGTACTGCGACAGGCTTCCAAGATCGCTTGCACCAGCCACAGAGGCGGACCCAAAGGAAGTACGGCGTCTCAAGCGATCGCTCTGGGAATAAGCCATGTGGACGCTGCCACCTCCAGCAATGCTGTTGTTGTCCGTGACACTCGGGCCTGCATCCTGAGAGACAATAGACGAGGCATAGCTGTAACTGCTACGCTTTGCGCCATTAGCTCCTCGGGGAGCGCCAGAGCCAAAGGGTCCTGGAGCATTGAACATGGGCAGACCGGAGGAATAGGTGGCTTGAGATCGAAGAGACTGGACGTCGGAAGGAATGTAGCCCATTGGGTCGTGCGTACGATAAAAGCTTGCATCGAAGCGGCTTGGGGTGCCCGAGCGACGAGCGTTGGCTGGTGAGAAAAAGGCTTAGTTCAACCGCTTATTGAGAGGGGAGGGGGGGACTCACGATCGTTCATGCTCAAGAAATCCCGAGCACTTGTTTCATGGCGCCGGAACTGATCCATGGATTTGTCGAGAGTGCGGCGGGGCTTGCTAAACTGAATCATACTAGGCTGCAAATTGTTAAGAGGACCTTCGACGAGGTTATTCTTCTCTTTGTAGTGTGTCAGGAGATAGTGCCACAGAGGATGCTGTAGTAAAAAAACATTGAGAAGCTTTACTGGTAAAAAGTCTTTGAAACGCACCTTGCTCAACACTTTGGGATTTCCCAAGATAACGACACCATACTTTGCACGAGTCAGGGCGACGTTGAGACGACGGGGGTCGTTTAAGAACCCAATGCCTTGGTGCTCGTTGCTCCGAACACAGCTAAGGATGATGTAGTCCTTCTCTCGTCCCTGGAACGCGTCAACGCTGGCAACCTCAACCTCCTTGTAAAGATCTTTCTTGAGCGACCCATTGAACTGCATGTAGTTGACAATGTATGATCGCTGTCCTTCGTAGGGCGTCACAACGCCAATCTGGCCAGGTAGAACCCCGGATTTGAAGAATTTGGTGACGATCTTCTCTACGTTGGATGCCTCGGTTCTAGAGAGACATTGATCAGTATTGAGTTAGGCGCATATCGTAAATAAGCTTACCGGTTCAAGAAGGACGTTCCACTGCTGGAGATCTCCTCCTGTCCTAAATTCTGATAGAAAAACATGGGAGTGTCCGGCACGGGCCATGGGAAGTCGACGTTCTTCCTCAGACGCTCAGGAGCAGTGACACCGTTCTGCAAGGTTCCTTCGTAGAACATGTTGGATGGGAACTCGGACAAGCAAGGATGCATGCGATACTGGACTTGGAGACGGATAGGTCTGTTGTTGAGAAGGACGAGACGCTCGAAAAGGGACTGCGTGAGGCCAGCCCGTGCAGCCTTCTTGTTCATAATGACTGGACCAAGTTGCTGATCGATTGGTTAACACGAGAATCTCTCCCGGCCAAACACGACGTACCTGGTGATCTCCTACAAGGACGACCTGTTTGCATCCCAAGACCAAGGGTATCATACACTCTGAAAAAGTCGGGAAATTGGTCAGGTTCTTCTCATGATGCAGTCAAGTAAATGCGCACCAGGCTCCGCGGCTTGAGTAGCCTCGTCAATCAATACTGTCCTAAACTTGAGCTTGCTCAGCCTTGGATCACCAGCTCCCACACAAGTGCAGCAGATGACATCTGCCGCATTCAAAATCTCCTTCTCGCATTGACGGATCAAAGTCTTGTACTTCCTTTCGTCATTGCTACTCAACTCCCCTTGCTCCGTCTTCAAGAGGATGAGTTTCTGCAACTCCACATGCGTCGTGCTGTTCTCGACCTGCTGGTGCAGGGTAAGGAACCCAACGCTAGAGTCCAAGGCCTCACGCGATTTGGCCGTAAGGCGAACGACCTTCAAGCCGGTGGTGTGGATCTTCTCTGTCAGCTGATCAACGGCGACGTTCGACGGGGCGCAGACGAGGACCTGTCCAGGGTTCATCTTTGCGAGATGGTAAACGATAGAAGCGGAGGTGACAGTCTTGCCTGTCCCAGGCGGGCCCTGAATCAAGCTAATGGGCTTCTGGAGGACGCTCTTGACAGCATACATCTGCGAGTGGTTGAGCTCGGGGAGCCCGGGAGCGGAGAAACGCTTTGGCATCTGAGTACGCAAAACTTGAGGCTCAAGTTCGTGGCCGAGAAGCTTGTGGTACTATCGGCGGGAGTTAATCTTCCGGCTCTGCGCGCATTGATGGGGACTTACGATGTATCCGCTGACACTTTTCTCGTCAACTGCAAATGTCTTCATTGCAAGCTGCATACGATCGAAGCTCGTCGACTTCCAGACGAAGTCGGCTGCGAAGTTATGTGTGCACTCTGAGGGAACGCCTTCAGTCCTTCGGAGCTCGAGGCCAATCTCATCAGAAACATCTAGAACGATATTAGGAGGTGTCACCAAGAAGTGCAAAATCACTTACTGTTCGGGATCTTAATGACGTGGCCAACACCTTCCCAAGCCTTGTGAAGCTCCCCCGTATACCTTAGTCTAAGCTCATCTCCGACTGCAAGCCTAACCTCGCCACTTTCTAACTTGGGTAGACCGAACCAAGCTACGCGCTTCTGATTCAAACCCAGATCCCATCGCACAGTGATGTCCGTCTGCGTCTGACTTTCCTTGAGCTTCTTGTCATAGTCGGCCTCGATCTTGACGAGTGGTCCGAAAATATTCTGGTATTGGTACGCGTCTTCGTATCGAACAAGGATGGGCTGCGGCTCGTCGTCGACTCCCGGCTTTTCGAGGTCTTCAAGGGTTGCATTTGCATTGTCACGCCACAAGTCCTCCAGACGGTTGATTTGGTCGAAAGAGATTTGACGAGAGCGCAGCTGTTCGGTCTCACTCGGCGGTTTGACGAGCCAGGATAAGAAAGAGCGATCATCGATTAGAGGAGCCCATAGCGAAGCATTCCACGAGATGTCTTTCGACACTGCGGCGCAAGGTTGGCTATATCAAAATTAGCAAAGGATATTTATTGACATGCAATGAAAGAACACACCGACACAGCAAGACGACAACAGTATCGCTCTTTGCTGGAATGAACCCAAGCATAAAAACGTTCTTACTACCACAGTTGTAGCACTCTGGTGCGGTATCTCCGAGGGGGCTTTCGGCGTGAAGAATGACTTCCTTGTGTTTGGCGCGCACGAGATGATTTACGATGTGCGAAGCCGAGGTGTTTCCACGCGAATTGCAGAACCACTTCGAGCATATCAAGCACTTTACGACTGAAGCTGGCGAGTGGATCCCACAGTAGCTATGTCGGATATAATGTCAGAGCCACAGAAATACTGAGAACAATGTTTGTCCACAAACCTGCAAGCGTGTGGCGGGATATCAACGACGCCTTCGTCCTTCAAATCATCAAGAACAGCATCAAAGTCCTCGTCAATACCGCTTTTCGCATTGTTGTGGGTATGGTCATTCTCTTCCACAGACGAATAATTCGTGATTGAGAGACTTGAGAGATCGACATGGGAGGTATTGTCATCCTGGGTGGTCGCGGTGTATTCTGAGGCGGTATCATCGATGGCTGCGCCGCCATAAGAGGACGCCGACTCGTACTGGAAGTTGTCGAAGTTGTCCATCTGCTCACCGCCGTGCACGTTCTGCTCGACCTTATTGGGCTGTCGTGATAGAAGCCTCGCTACACCTCGTCACGGGTATCTTTAAACCCGAAGTAACAAGTACGTAGAAGACTGCAGGCAGAGAGATCATCGCGGATATGACCCGTAAAACACACTGCCAGTATTCACACCCTCGAAACGCATCAAATCTACTCCTGCGTTGAGACACGCTGTGGAGGTATTAAATTCGTCTGTGTCGCCTCGTGATCGCTGGGATAGAAGGATTCGCTGGACATAAAGGCCACCGCATGAGAAGGGGGATCTTGACAAAAATGAGAAAATCGACTCACAGATATTGATCTGGTTCCAAGTCCGGCAAGCTGGGCAAACATTTGAGGTTGGATATACCCTTCTGAATACTATTATCGCTGTCGAGGTTGATCGAATACAACAATAGGTCTTTGCCATATGGCTGAGTGAGAAGCGAGCCGACGGCTGGGAGAGGAAAGCGCGTGTTGTAGTTGGGATGAATGGGGACAATAGGTTCGAGTATTTTCAAGATTCGCAGAACAACATAGTTGCCGTTCTGATGCCCCGGAGAAGACGAACGCTCAAAGCGGAGAACAAGTCGACCTGGCGTGCGGAATGAGCAGGGATACGTCATAAGCGCAGACGACATACCGGTGTAAGTGAGTCTAGTAGTAGTAGTAAGGGCATTATCTATAAATGGATTCGAAAGAACGAAACTCTTGACTCGATCGGACGCGATGACGGTGAATTTGAATAGGGGTAAGGATAGGTTGACATCGAATGGCTGTTCTAAAAAGTGTAGGATAGAGGAGATCCGGCTAAAAGAACGATGGTTTAAGAATATCGGGCCAAGTTTTGACATTGCCTGCCTAATGGCGAGTGGGCCGTCGCGATTCAGGCATTCCTTCAGACCTAAAAAGTCCTTGCTTCGGATGGTCTGTATTACGCTGACATTCCATGGTTGCCCTTGAGAATTGAGAAGGTCTCTGCCATGTACAAATTGTGCTGGATCGCTGGATGAAGTGATGCGGAACCGAATCTGGGCACACAAAGGTGGGAAGAGAGGGTTGTGATTCAAGTAGAGAAAACCCTGTGCATCGTGGGGGAATGACAGTCGCTGACCCAGCTCAGACCCATAATAAATTCCGACCGCGACTGGAGGCACGTAGAGTTTCATCATCGTTGAGTTGTTGGATGGGTGTCAGGACCTTGAGAACTCGCATGACAATGGACGTATCATTGGTATGCTCGCCCAACGTCGCTCGTTCGAAGCGTACCATCAGTTTTCCTACAACAATGGCCTTTTGATAATGGTTCGATGATATGTAAGTATCAAGAGACGCACCTTTAAAATCCGGAAGTAAAGGCGCTGAAGTTGTACTGTTGACGAGCAAGGTTGGGGAGATGATACTTATGCGAAACACGTTTTCAAGTGTAATAACAAAAGGCTGCTCCAGATAAGTCAACACATTCTTGAACAGTTTTTCATCGCAAGGTGACAGAAGATTTGGTTCGATGAATCCATCCTGGACCGCCAATTTCCCCAACGGCTCAAACACAGTACACTGTAATTGAAGGATATGCAGAGACCATGGCATCAGACCATCGAGTCCCATGAGATCAGCGCCTTGATCAAATGACGCCGGATTGGATTTTTTTGTGACGCGAAAGCGAACCTGGCCAGTAGTGGGTGGAAGGCGCGGGTCTTGATTCCAATACAGAAAACCATGACTGCCTTCAGGAAATCGCTGCTGCAGGCAGTCTTTTGACCCGTATTTTAACACACCGGTCAAGAGTTGACCATCCTGTAATCCCACCATGAATGACCTTTGCATTCGGTTGCAGAAGTCGAAGAAGTCGTTGACACGCAGGCGTGCTGGGTCTAGTGACGTGAGAACTGATGACTTCTTCCAATTCTTGATTTTCGTTGCATAAGATGCGTGGTTGTTTGCCTTGCATATCAAAGGAAATGCTATCCGCTTGGCTAAGACGCTGTGAAGGACCTGATTGTGGGCGAAATGACGCAGGCCTGCATAAAGCATTTAGAGCTGGCTAGCACCTATGCCAATCACACAGTGACCGCACTATGTATCACAGATTCGCGTGTATTCTGCAGGGTCTTATCAGCGCTGCACGCCGAGATATCAACACTTACATGTTTAGAATTACTCGCAGGCTATTTGACACCCACAAACCGTTGTATATCTCTCCGGTGTGGCGCTGCACCGTATTTTTGGACCGCTGTTCGCGCCGTGTGCAGCCGGTAAGCAGGAATCTGGGCAAGTTGAAGTTCAAGGGGATTGAGAAAGTGGATCTTCCGCGTCACACACAAATTGGAGACGCGTTGTTTGTTCGTTGTTTGCTTCACTTCAACTGGCACAACTTGGGACGCACTTCTACTAAACTTTCAACGTTTTGACATCGAACGACATATTGGTTCTACGGGGATAAAGTGCACTGAAACTGGCAACATCCAAATCGTACGATCATCGTTCGTGGAGTAAAGTTCAGTATCTCGGGCGATACAAGTTAGGTGATATAGGCCCATGACATAAAAAAAATGATTGAAATATTGGAAGAAAGACCTTCATATGCACTACTCATCGCGAGGATTGACATGGTATACCAGCTTCTCTGCAGAAATGGGCTGGAGATGCGCATCTTCTCCTCGATGGTTTCGGTCTATAACCTTTCCGAAGCCTAGGAGGGGGAAAGCATGCGCGACGATGTTCTGAAGTCCTCCAGGCATGATACGTGGTGGGATGTGAGAAATAGGAAACTGCGAGGGGTGAGCAGACAGGAACTTGAAGAACTCGACGGTAAACGCCCTCCACGATGGATTGGCAGGAATGGATCCACCTTGAAAACGTGATAAGGTATTGGCCAAAAAAAAAAGACTTTGAAATATATATTTACCATTGTAGAATATTTCATGCCCAAGTCCAGACCAAACGGCGCTGTATACCGCAGATACATTATCCTTGAAGCCGTGCGAGAACCATGCAGTACTGCGGATGACTGCGATCCTGCCACCAGAATCCAAGAACGTCTGCGAAACCTTCGATGTGCTTTCGTCCTCCGAAATACAGTCAAGTGCCCCGGAGATTCCACCTGAGGCCTTGTAGACCTGGCTAGGCCAATCAGGAGAACGATAGTCAAACACCGCTTCTACGCCTCTGTCCAAAAGCCTCTGGTGGTGTTTCTCGCTTGCGGTGGCAAAAATACGGTAGGGCTTCCCGGTAGGCGTACGAGCAACCCTTGCTAGCTCAACAGCAAAGAGGCCCACGGAAGTTGATGCGGAGTAGATCAGGATAGCAGGTGATTCGCCCACGAGTTCGTTTTCGGGTGAGACTGGATTAGTAAATGGAGCATGCAGTCCAAGACGGATAAAGAGTGCCTGTGTATGGTATTCAGCCCCTATTGTGTTATCGCGAAGGTCAGGAGATAGGCTGACCTGGGCAGCAGTCAGAGAACAAAGCGGTAACGTTGCGGCTTCTTCAAATGATGCATCGGCGGGGATGCGGATGGCGAGATCAGCCTCCAGGATTGCATATTCAGCAAAGCCACCGGGGCGTGGGTTCACAGATGTCGCTGCACAAGCAGATTATAACTGGCATGAAAGATCGAGAGCATCTAGGAGACATACCGCCTTGAACGAAACCTGCCACCTCGTCACCAACTTCCCACTGCGTTACGCCCTCGCCGACTTTGTCTACTGTTCCCGAAAAGTCGCTGCCAACTGTACGACCCACATCGTCAGGTGCAGGCTGATCAGCAACATAGAGTGCATCGACCGGGTTCAAGGCGACTGAGTGGACTTGGATGCTGATAACGCGAGATTATTATTATCAACACTATACCGTTATGAGATATCTTACCGAACTTCATTCTCTGCTGGTTCAGGAATAGGCACCTCAGAGACGGCGGCAGTATTGCCTTCAGCTGTTATGAGGGCTCTCATGAGGAGTCTGGGTGAGTGCGGGAATCAAGGGGTGAGTGAAATGGTGACAGGTGAGCGCCTAATTTATACCATCGCGCAATTGTTAAGGAATCTTGGAATGGAATGACATGCTCCTTGGTGGGTCACAGTAGTGATGCTCTGTCAGCTCCGACAAAAACGGTAGACAGTATGGCAGGATTGAATCGGAACCTGGCCCTCAGAAGTGATAAGGCAACAAGTTCGCGTTCTTTGTACATGTTTTTCTGTGGCTTAACCACAATCGAACAAGGCTCCGCAGCTGAAAGCCACCACTTTCGAGGTTACAATACTGACTCGACGACAAGTAAATCTTGTATTCAAATAAATATATCCCAGGCTCAGGTCAGCGTCATGCCAAGTACTACCTCTTTCTTCCTTAGGAGGAGACGATTTCGAACGCCGGACTCCGATTCCCAGAGTCACCAAATACTAGAACCTAGATCAACATCATATTTATACGAGACGACAGAGAAGCTCACGAGTAATGGTGTACTCCCCAGGCACGACCGTGGTGGGTACAGTTACATCGACACTTCCGCTCCGAAGGTCAAATCCAACAGCCATGGACAAAAGTGGCCCAGTGACCACTGGACGACAACATCAAATTCAGGGAATTAGAACTGTGTTCTGATGAATGGTTCGCACCTGAGTTGAGAGTGATTTGTCCGCTGGTGGGTACGTTCGCAGGAAGAGTAGAAGTGTCCCTATCAGCAGACGATGAGAATGGTGTTCGCAGATCTCCCCTGGTGAAGAAAGTACCATGTAACTGTCTCGATATTTCCAATCACCCATGTCGTGGTGGCATTTGGGCTTATGATACTAGGCGAAAAGACCTCCCGAACGTCAATCACAGCCCCGTTGGCGAGGGAAAGTAAAGACGAGGACAGAATGGCAAAAAGGATCTTGCTTTGCATGTCTGGGCGTAAGACTGTATTGCTGGTTTGCCTGATCCCGTAGGATTTTATACGTCTGGGTGCAAGGGCAGTCCTTGCCGCGATAAAGATCAATAGTCTGAAAATAGCTTTGCAGGACGGGTTCATGTGGATAGCCCAGAAGACTCGGGAGGTTGTCGCCGTGCATGCAGTGCACACAAATTCGTGTTCAGTTTGTGCAGCTTTAACGTATTAAAAGTGGCCCAGATCGAACACTAAAGCCACTGTCTGTGTCGTTGATGCAGCGCTGTGGCGAAGTGGGTGGATCAACCAGACTGAGTGTCACTAGATCCAATAGCAGTAAGTGGAATAAACCAATCCAGGGATGGTGGACATAGGTCAGCGCGTTGAACAAAGTGAGACAATGGTGTGGCGGGTATGCGCAAAATTTCGTCGGAGAGCAACGATTCGTTGTGCTGAGGATCTAGATCGAGGGGGCGGATGCCCCCGACGCTTACTCAGTACGCAGACCCTCTTCTCAGTGAATTTATTTCAGATCACCCTTGTTCCTCGGATTCAC
>JAFLHD010000096.1:13236-23250 GCA_018856295.1 Blastosporella zonata | reverse complement strand
TAGTGCGTGACACGTCGCCTAATCTGAATTTGGTCGCGCGGTATTTTGCTTTGCTGTGCAACGACGTGTCCGTATTTGCGGCTGTGTCGTCAGGACGTGGCTCGCCGGAATTCTTATTGCTGTAATCTTTCACGTCTACTATCTATCTCAACTATGGCGTCTCCTGCCGCGCAATTGCCTCCTGGGTGGGCCGCTGAATGGTGTGTAAATCGCCGAATGTTATGTTGAATTGGCGTTAAAATCGCTCGTAGGGACCCAAACCACCAACGCTACTTGTTCATCGGTAGGAAATAGTATTCGTGGTAGGAATCAAGCTAACTTGTATTAGAAACTGCTTCGGGCCATACGCAATGGGAGGTTCCTCAGGCAGGCCCACAGGCCCAGGAGCAGCCAGCTGTGTCGCCTCCACCTGTGGCTCAGCAGCCTCATCACGGAAAACGGCGTCAGTACGCGGCGGGGCAGACCCAGGTGTATTATGCCGAGGGCGCTGCTGACCCTTCATTTTTGGGCGGGGGACAGCAACAGCAACCCGCTGCAGGTGGACAGCTGTTTACGCCCGGTTTGGTGGGCGAGCAATTTGGTATGCAGCAGCAGGCCCCCGTGCAGCCCCCGTACTACCAGCCTGGTCAGGAACCCGAGTACATCAACGGGCCCACCTACGGGCAGCAGCAGCAGCCGCAGCCGCCATACGGGCAGGCACCTGTAGACCAGCTTGCAGGCCAGTTCGGACAGTTGGGCATGGGCGGGGCCCAGAAACAATTCCAGCTATACACCACCAATCTGCTCACGTCGCCTCCGGAGCCCCGCGAGCTCTACCGCCCACCACCTGAGATCCGTCTCCCGCCCAATTCGTGTATATCGCCGTCCCCGTTCGCCAATCCTGACCCTTCCTACAAACGGTCGACGCTGAACGCCATTCCCACCACGTCCTCTCTTCTGGGCAAGGCTAAGGTTCCCCTGGCACTCATCATCACGCCCTACCGGTCTCTCAAGGAGGGCGATGAAGCCGTACCCTTGATCACGGACACCGTCATCGCGCGTTGTCGGCGGTGCAGGACCTACATCAACCCATACGTTCAATTCATCGATGGTGGCAATCGGTGAGTATAGTTGTTTCCGCGCCTTTCAAGTCATTAATAGTCTCGTGCAGCTGGCGATGCTGCATGTGTAACATGGCCAATGAGGTACCGCAACTTTTCGACTGGGATCAAGTCCGCAATCAGCCTGGGGACCGATGGTCTCGTGCTGAGCTCAACCACTCCGTTGTTGAATTTGTCGCTCCTACGGAGTATATGGTCCGACCCCCTCAGCCTGCTGTATACGTCTTCTTGATCGATGTTAGCCATACGGCTGTCCAATCCGGTACATTGCTCTCACCGCCCTGTATATAATATTCACATCTGACCAGCATTCCAGGCATGGTTGCTACGGCTACCCGCACGCTTCTCGAGAACTTGGATCGCATACCCGACGAGGACGAGCGGACGAAAATTGCCATCATCTGCTACGATGTCTCCCTATACTTCTTCTCATTGCCTGTGAGCATCCATTCGTTATATTATTATTGACAAATATCTCAACACGTCATTAGCCTGGAAGCACAGATCCTTCCATGCTCGTCGTGTCCGACATCGACGATGTCTTCCTTCCCAAACCCACCGATCTCTTGGTCAACCTCGCTGAAGCACGCAGTACTCTGGAGACCCTTCTCGGCAGGATCAATGACATGTTCCAGGAGAACAGCATCGTTGGTAGTGCGATGGGCCCTGCCCTCCAGGCCGGCTTCAAGTTGATGGTACGCCTTTTCCATCACCTCCATATCCATATCCAACGGAAATTTCCAGGCTCCTATTGGTGGCAAAATTGTAGTACTCTCTTCATCCTTGCCCAGTGTCGGTGCAGGGGCTTTGAAACCCCGGGAGGATCCCAAGGTTCTCGGAACAGCGAAGGTACGCTATTCTGCCACTGTCCCGCACGAGCCGCTAAACAGTTGTCACAGGAGTCTGCTCTTCTCCAGGCAGCGTCGCCGTTCTACAAAACATTTGCTATCGAATGCTCAAGAGCGCACGTCTCCGTTGATATGTTCTTGTTCAGCGCTGGGTACACCGACGTCGCGAGTCTCGGTACGAAATCCACCATTCTTCTCTTTTTGATTTCCCTGATTGGAGGTTCTTAAGCGTGTCTGCCCCATTATACTTCCGGTCAGACATACTACTATCCTGCATTCAACGCCGGGCGGTCGGAGGATGCTCTCAAGTTCGCCCACGAGTTCGGGGAGGTGCTCGCCATGCCAATTATGTTGGAAGCCGTCATGCGTGTGCGTGCTTCACGCGGTACGTCGCACTAGCCTCCGTATGCAAATCCTTCTGACATCTGTCATTACTACTTTCTAGGACTCCGCATGGCTTCCTTCCACGGCAACTTCTTCGTGCGTTCGACAGACTTGCTTGCCATGCCCGCCGTTCCCCAGGACCAGTCATACGCTATCGAGATCCAGATCGAGGAGACCATCACCTCGCCGTTTGTCGTCTTCCAAACTGCAGTCCTTCACACGACATGCTTCGGTGTGTTGGGCTCTTGTATCCCCTCTCAGCAAACCGCTAACTAGTCATCTTGCATCTACAGGTGAACGACGCATCAGGGTCATTACTCTGGCTCTGCCCACCACTTCCAACGTTTCCGAGGTGTTTGCGTCGGCGGATCAGGTTGCCATCGGCACGCTCCTGGCGAACAAGGCCGTTGAGCGCGCCCTCACACACAAATTGGAGGATAGCAGGGACTACATCTTCCAGAAACTCGTCGAGATCCTCGTGTCGTACAAGTCAAACATGACCTCTGGTGGTGCGGGTGCCAGTGCCCAGCTCGCCATCTCAGAAAACATGAAGATGCTGCCCGTCCTCGTCCTTGGATTGTTGAAGAACGTGAGTCAAGCACCATCGTACTATGTGGAACTGTTCATTGACCACGAGGTCGTATCTCTTTCTAGGTTGGCATTCGCCAGAGTGCACAAATCCCCCCCGATATCAGGGCCTACTCCCAGTGCCTCTTGACCACACTACCTTCACAACTGCTCGTCCCGTATATCTACCCCACTTTCTATTCCCTGCACACTATGCCACCTGAGGTACGTTCTCTGAATGCTGAATTTTACTCCATATTTAACTCCGTACCTCTAGGCTGGAACCGTTGGTGAAGAGGGCGTCATCCTGCCACCAGCCCTTCCCCTTACGTCTGAACGACTCGAACGCCACGGTCTTTTCCTTATTGAGGACGGCCAGACAATGTTCCTTTACGTCGGCAGGGATGCCGTCCCGCAGCTCATCATGGATGTCTTCAACCTTCCTAACTACGAAGCCCTCCGCGGTGGCAAGGTACATACACACCCTCACCGCTATATCTACGGAGTAACTGACAGTTTTTCTCTTCGCAGACCACCTTGGCCGTCCTCGACAACCCCTTCTCGCAGCGTGTCAACGCCGTCATCGCGAAGACCCGCGAGATGCGCCGCGGCGTGTACTACCCTCATCTCTACGTGGTCAAGGACGACGGCGAGCCCCCTCTCCGCCTCTGGGCGCTCTCCGCACTCATCCAGGACCGCGCGGATGTACTGCCCAGCTACCAGCAGTTCATCTCGTCCCTAAAGGACAAGGTGAACGGCATCGGAGGCGGATACTAGGCTTTTTTTACTCTGGTGTCTCATCAAAAAATAGGGTGCTGTAGAATAGCTGGCGCTGGTACGAAAGATTTAGGCTCGAACCTACATACCATACTCTGTTTTCTTTATATATTTTTTCTCGTTTTGTAACGTTTTCCAGTGCAATTGCAGATCGTCTGTCAATTCTCATTGAGCATGCATGTAGCATTCGAAGTGATGAGGGAAAATGTCATTTTGCTTTCATGGTTCCAAAGTAGCATTTTTCGGTTTAGACGTGAACCATCGACCAGTCTCGCGATATTGAAAATATGCACGGCAGGTGGAAGACGTGAGCTGGGAGTTACATTAATATCACGAGCATACTTAATAAAGATATAGTCATATACAACAAGGAAATCCAATAGAGAACGATTATCGACACACCACCCTCTACATCACTCTACACGTCTGTTGATCGGGGTCCAGCCCGAGCTCGAGGAGCTCCTCCCTTGCCGCTTCCTTCTGATTCTGCTCCATCTTCTCACGAGACTCAACCGGGAACCAATCCTGCATGAAATTAAGCATCGCCCAATCTACATTCGCTACATCCCAATTGCAATGAGCACAAATCCCGATGACTCAAGAAGAAGTAGAATATAAACTCACTGCGGTCCGCCTTAAGCACACAAGGTGCCCTACACATTGGGCAATCGCCCTTGCCCCTCTTCTGCATCTTTACCAAGCACCTCACGCAGAATAGATGCCCACACGCTAGTCGAATTGGTTTGAATGCTAAAGACATGCAGATGAGGCACGTGTAGTCGTCGAGATGTGGGATGATGGGGAGGAGCGTCTCCCCGATCGCTTGTACAAGCGCACGCGGAAAGACGTTCTTGTGCGGAAGCACGATTGCCTGTGAGCCCGGATACAGCTCGTCCGTAACTTGAGTCTCTTCTCGCTCTCCTCCACGGTCCTCTCTCCACGGTCCTGCTCGTGCACGCTCTCAAACACTTCAGCTTCGACATACAGCTGGAATATCTCCCGCCACGAGTAGAGATCGCTCTGCCAAAATTCAACACTCAGGTCTTGCATAACACGACATAAAACGGGGCACACCTTGACATTGGTAGCATTTGAAATACTCCAAGGCTTCGAAGAGATAACTGAGTGCGGTTGGAATCCAGATCCACTTGACGAGGTCGGTCGGGCCGAATCGCCGATGGTGCGGGAGAGGGTAGCCAGTGTGTCGGCAAAGTTGCTCTGTACAGTGACAAGGTGCGCGGATAGGTGGTTGATAGCGGTGGATAGGGTTTGAAAAAAGACCATGTCAGAGGCTAGGGGAATGACAACTTCGTTTGTGCTTTCGTCACGGTGCAAGTGTTCACGATCGTGATAATTATCAGAGGATGAACCAGAACCAGAGTGGGTATACGCTGGCAGATCGATCTCGACATGCGTGGATTCATCACTAATAGAGAGTGAAAGGCTGTAGGATACTTGTTAGCTATGGATGGGGAATTTAGAGAAATTACGCTTACTTGTCCAATGACTCAGTAATTCGTGCAGTGGATGGCTCAGTGTCCTGGATATTCAAAGCCTGCCTTTGCAATGACCAAAGCAAGCTCATCCCTGCGTGAGAGGCCCCAGGCAACTCTCGCCCTTCTGTATGACAATCATGGTCGGGTTCTGTCTCGGTCTCGGTATGCACATCAGTGCTGTCTTCTTGACTGTCCTGTAATGAGGACGACCTTTTGAGGCTAGGCAACTCGATCCACAGGCGCAGATGGGGTTCGATGTGGCCCAAGCCGTCCGTGACTTCATAGACAGCTTTGGACAGGTGATGGACACTTGTTAATTTTGCTTCAGTCCCATCAACTTCTTCGGCTTCCTTCCCTATATCGCCAATTGACAATGGTATTGATCGAGGTTCCTTTTGGAGAAGGTCATGGAGGACGGCGGGGCTTAAACCAAGGGATGAGAGTTCAAAAACGATTTGATTGATGAGTTTCTTGAGCTAAGAGATATATGTAAGTAAGATAAAGCCGATGGAATAAGCTGTGCATACCTGGCGGTATTGGATTGCATTTTCACGGAACTCCGGAGGGAGGCTTTCCAACAGCTGAGCGTATGTTTTCGAAAAATGCATAATAAAATCACAACTGGAAATATTCCGAGTTCCGACGAACGTGTGTCCCTATAAATAGTCTAGTGGCGCAAAGTTGATCCCTTAGACCGCCTGGTTATGTAGTGGAAGGGAGAACATCACAACGACAGCGTTAACGAAAAGCTCTACAATATAGTAATACACATCTCTGACATACATATAATTATAAGTTAACTGCACATGTGTTAAAACCATTGCTATCCAGGTAGAAACGCACTCCAACTGCTACATATATCAAAGAGTCCCGGAAGCCATCCTGCCTTTTAACCACTGAGTAGATGCAATTGCGTCAGTAAAGTCTAATCATCCACAGCATCGTCGTCCACGTCCTCCTCCCCGATAGGCACCATTCCACCTCCAGAACCTCCCATGCCCAAGCCCAGTATACCACCTCCCAGCATCTCGATAGCGTCTATGTCTCCTTCCAGGTCCACTTCATCGCCCTCGATCGGTGGCGCGCCAATATTCATCTGCCTTATTGCACCCCTGAGCTTCTCGATCTCTCCGTCCCGTCTCTCCACCCGTGCCCTCAGCACCCTGATGTATTCATTACCGCACATGAGAAGCTGGAGTTTGCTGACACCTTTATTCGGGCCCTCGCCGCCAGCTTTAGGCGGGCCACGCGGAGGTAGCGCACCGGGGAGTATCTCGTCCGCCGGGAACTTATCGTCCGTTGGCAGAGGAATGGGGGGGAGTAGTCCACGGAGGTCGTCGAATGTCGTTTTGAGGGAATCGCGACGCTTTTGTTCTGCGGCTTTATGTGAAGTTTTGCGGACCTGCACGACGGGTGTAGTGGCATGGAGTGCAGGGGAGGAGAGGTTCATGGAATGGGGGCCGGAACCGGCTGCATTTCATGATTAGATTGGCAACGTCAATGAGAGACCAATGTTCGTACCGGGGAGGATGGCCTTAAGGCTTGGGCTCACGCCAGAAGCCGTTGACATTTTACGAGTGTTTTTGACAGCAGTGGTTTTGGGCTTCGCAACGGGTGCAGGATGCACCTTGACCTTCGCGTCACTCCTAAGCGGTACCACGGGTCTTGCGGGTCTTGCGGGTGCGGGTGCGGGTGCGGGAGGTGCCATGCCTGTGTTGATTCCCAGTCGCCCAAGCTTCATGATACTCGCTGGGGTGACAGGCATCAAATGAGGGTTAAACTGAGGGGACGCCAGAACCTGTTCGGAGGATCCACTTGAGGAGTCCGACGACGCGGGTACAGGCGGTGCAGGCGGCGGCATTGACAAGTCCACAGGAGATGGCGAGTCACCAGGTACATCCCCTGCAACGCTCCCTCTCCGCGACCGTGTCGACTGCATCAAGGGTGTCGAGTTCGTAGACCTGGATGCCCGGAAGTATTTCTTTGTGCCACTGCCACCAGGCATGCCTGGGTTCGTTGGGCGGATAGCAGGTGACTGCTTTTTACGGGAAGGCATCCCGTTAGCCTCGTCGCCACTCGACGAAGCACTGCGCTTGTTCGCATTGGAGAAGGGAATAATGCCCGACTGCTGGTGATGATGGTGCTGCTGCGCGCCGAGCCACGGACTTGTGAGGGGTGAGATATCGAAGTCGAGATCTGCAGGCGAGGGGATATTGTGGCGGAATGCAATGTGTTCCGGTGCAGAGGTCGATCCTCGAGGAGCCGAAAAATTGGTGTTCAAAGAATGGGGGTGGTTCATCGGTGCCATGTGGAGATCAGGTCGGAAAGGCTCCTGAGGCGGGGGTTGCGAGTCCATATAACTATTGCTGAGGACAATGGGCGACACGAAGTCCATCCCAGGTTGTTGAGCATGAATCTCGGCGGATGGGCCTGCTGGGAGGTTAGCTGAGGTGGAAAGATCAAGAAGAGAGCATAAGTCACCAGGAGTGGGAAGTCCATTAAACCGGTCCTGCAGATCCCGCCTCGGTTCGACAGAGGGGGAGTTATGCATGATATTTGCAGTCTGATTACTGATAAGAGCAATCTGGAGGATGAAATTTCAGTGATATGTTTAGTTGGGAATTAAAA
This sequence comes from Blastosporella zonata, assembly GCA_018856295.1. Classification (NCBI taxonomy): domain Eukaryota; kingdom Fungi; phylum Basidiomycota; class Agaricomycetes; order Agaricales; family Lyophyllaceae; genus Blastosporella; species Blastosporella zonata. Next base: position 15,450 of record JAFLHD010000096.1, on the reverse strand, counting down.
ATAAACAAGGAGGGAAAAGGTAGCTGAATCGTGCAGGTCATGCGACTAGCTGGATACACGCGAATGGACGCACGCTCATGCTTCACGACAGTGTTTGAAGCAAGCGGAAGCCTGCACATCTGAACACAGAAGCGGCATCCACATGCATGTACGCCTTCCATCAGCATCCCATGGCTTCCCCGACGTCTGATTGACCGTTGTCTCCTCAACAGTTGATTCCCTCAACTGCTCACGTCCCCCCGCATGAGAATCAAATGACATGATGTAAGGAGCTCACCTGCTGCTGGAAGATCTGGTTTTGTAGCTGTTGAAGTTGTTGAAGCTGCGTTAGCTTGAACTGTTGCTCCATCAACGTTTGCGCATTATAGGTGGGCGATGTCGGAGATGCTGTCTGCGTTTCAATCCCCTGCATCGACATGAGATTATTGAGCATGTCCATGCTGAGCTGAGGGTTCATTGTCGAGGGCATCGATTGCTGCTGCATCGACTGCTGCTGATTGTAGGGGACAGAGTACATGGACTGCTGCTGGTTGTCGCCAGGAAACATTGTAGATAGAAAGTCCTTTTCCTGCTGTTCGTGGGCGTCCATGGCAGCGAGGACGATGGCAGTTTAAGAAAAGAGGCGGGTCCGCCTGGCAGATCTCCTTTCAGGTCCACCTTCAAAATTCAGGTTCAATCAATTATCAAAATAATTCACACGATCGCTAACCGGCCCGCTTCCGACTGGACGGCTGCTTTTACTTTTTGCACATTATAGCAGAAAATGTTCTATTAATCCTTTAAGCATATCTGAGAGAGAGACTACTTGCATATCCCCCGAGATATCGAAGCGAAGACACCATTTAAAATCATTGCGCCCAATGATGCTCATCAACTTGAATTCAACGTTAAAGTGAAAAGTGGTTACATATTACTTGGTAGGATTTTTGAGTAACCACTTCTAATAAACTGGAGTGAATACACCGCAAGGGGTTACGGTATTAGTCGCCCAGAATCTAGGTTCTGACGTCTGCATTATCAAATTCAACCGATTCTTCCAGAGCTATCACTTGATGGATTTGCAATTGGCTTCCAGGGTTCCATATTCTATACATATTACAAACTGGCCCTGAATGCGATGTGGAGTCACAAGCAGTCCCGTCTGCATCACATTTCAGATCCGCAAGTGCCCCGAGAAAGTACATGATCACAACGCACAGCATGACATCTTTCGGCCGACATCAAATGCAATGATCCCACCTGCAGACCCTGCATAAATGATCAAGACCCCATACGACCATACGACGAACAATAACTGTCCGGCATAGATATTTATGCTTACGCAGGAGTATGGAAGGGCCCCGATTCTGATCATGATTTCAAGTGGGCTGGCACGAGCGCCCCGCACCAACGAAACTTGCCAAAATTCGAGAGTGATATGTACTGTCCAATCATCAGCATACGATATCTAATCATGTATACTTATACGGAGGAGGTGCTTGACTCCGCTCCCCATCCTGCTGACGCGCCACACCGACGGCTGATGTCATGATGGGAGAACCCCCGAGTCTGACCGCTTCGGAATTATTCTCCCGCGCAATCTGAATATCCTCCACCCAAACCTCCCGCTCGTCTGAGTTTTTCGGCTGATTCAATTCCCTCAGCTGTTGACTATACTGCGCGCGTCTCTGCGATGACATCCCTCTCTCGCGCCTCAAGCTCTCTAACTCGACACGAAGCCTCTCGACAGTATCATTTGTTATGACTGGCGGTGGTCGGGCTAAACCGGATGGAGGGATATCATATGTTGTCATTGTTGGTCGCCAATGGGGGCCGGTGTGTTGGTGGAATCCCGCTTCGAGGTCACAGATACCGATTTTGTCGTTTGATGTGGGCATGTAATCTAATGTGTCTGCGGGTGAATATTGCACCAGATCATACTAATCAATATACGCGACATACGTTCTTTCTCTAAACCAGGCATGCCCATTCTCATACGCTTCCTTTTGCATACTACGCCTAGGATGATCGCGAAGATGCAACCGAATACAACAGCCGCGCTGAGGATGAGTACTGGCATAGTGGAAGGCATTTTTGAGGGATTTTTTAACCTCTACTCATGCTGCAGTGGGCTATTTGAAGGTCGATAATTTTGAGGGACACAGTAATAGGTGTATGGGGCGTCTACCGTGTGCATAGCCTTGAGGAAACACATGTGGCCATGAAAAAACACAA
>JAFLHD010000096.1:0-12309 GCA_018856295.1 Blastosporella zonata | reverse complement strand
AAATAATCGAGTTTCGATGTCGCCCTGGATCTCGTATGACGACGACGCCGGCACGCTCAGCAAGCGAGCATGACGACGAGGACACCAATAATTGCAACTATGACAATGATGATCGTCCTAGTTCTGTGCCTGGGTACCGGTACAGGGGCCATAGACTGTGGTGGAAGATAGTCACAATAGCGATTCTGGCTAGTGGGGGCAGCAATAGATGAAGAGATTGAGACAGAGACACCACAAGTCTCCTCACTTTGAATTACACAGAAATAGCCAGGGAAGCCCACGCAGCTTGACATGTATACATAATATCTATGCATAGCACTGTGTCTTTCATTGAGAACAGAACTGACATGTCGCTGATACTAAAGCGTTGAATGAATTCGAAAAGAACTGAAGGACACAGCCTCGATTCCCATGCAAGGAGAACTGATCAATGGTGTCGTCAAGTTGGCCTATTGCGAACAAAGCAGTGTTTGAGAGGTGATGGATACGAGTATAAAGGTGTGCAAACCCCAACAAGATAGGATTGACGTGAAGGTGGCAGTACTTAACTAGAGAGAAGTTGAATGGTTTGTGCGGAGTCCTCCGAACCCCAGATTGATGTGATCAATTTGAATGCAATGCAGGCTTCCAAGGATCTGCTCATTCTCGGTCTCAGCACTCGTTCTTGTTCGATGCGGCCGAGGGCTGAGATTTTGTTTCTGAAAACCCTTCCTAAGACCTCCTGATACGCTTATTCGATGTGGTAAGCGACGTAGCGTGCATGGTGCTTGTAGCTGAATGTCCGCATCAATTTCTAACAACCAACTGTGCTTTTTACGAGGTATTCTTCAAGTAAGTCTGTTATTAAGTCAACATTCATGGAATACCACGTCTCATAAAATAAGAAACCTGATAATGTGGGGATATGTGAACCTCAAACTAAAAGTCCATCATGCGCCACCTGCGCAGCCATCTTCGGCTCAGTTCAAATCGCTCAATAACCATCAACACTTTACCTGATATGCTTTAGAATTCGCTATAATTCATATTTTAAAACTTTAGGAAACTATATGTCGTGATCTAGCCACAAGTGGCGGGGCGAGTTTGGTTACACCTCCATGAAATCGTCCAAAGAGCATTTAGCGAAGTACGATAATACACATAAATTAACAGAACAACTGGACTATATAAGACGCGCACCAGAAGTCTCCTCAAAAATAAAAGAGGTAATCCCTGGACGACGTAAATCAGCAGTGCAGTAGCAAATTCATCTCGCAAGCAGAGCACGGAGGGAAAGGGCAGTAAAAATAAGACAACCGGGTACGGGGGCGTGCCTCCATAATAGTAGTTAGACTATTAAGAACATATACTACAGTTGATCTAAACCAAAAAGGTTCAAAGTGATGAGGTTAGAAGGGAAAGAAGCTCATTTTTATTCTGGTGGGGATTGTGTACGGACCAATGAAAGGAGTCAACGATGAGTCAGTCCGAGCAACACAGCCGACGTCATTAACTCAAAAGCCATCCACATGAAGCTGATAGCCGAGATTGTGGGGCAATTCTTGAGAACATACGTTCTTCGAAGCAATAATACAATGAATACAAGTTTTCGTAAACCTCTCTGGATATACGGTACCTAGAAAGGTGCATTATATTATGTATGTACACAGCCCAATGTTTGGGGAATATTCAATCTATCCACTGTACATTTCCAAGAGCCAGTGCTTCGTCGAATGAGGCCTGAGGTTTATACTTGGTCCCATCAGGGTACTGCGCATCCATCCGCAACTTGACACTACGATGGACCTTGATTTGTTTCTTCTGATGTGGGATGATGCGACCATGGCCGAAATTTGGCGAGAAATACGTGGTCCACGAGTTATCACTGTGCTGGAGGCGACGTTTAAGTGGCAACAGCTCGAGGAACCACCAAAACCAAGCCAAGCTGAGCTGGTCGTAAATCGGGGACAAGGCATCCTGAAGCTCGTACTCTTCCTCTGTTTTGGTGATCTCAACGAGAGTATCCGTTCCAGAGTAGTTTGGGAGCGCCTTCACGTTGGATGAGGGGATGTGCTGAATCTGGGCACCACCGAGAGGCAGAGGGGAAGGTCGCTGCTGGACATGTGGATAGAGTGTCGCTGGGTCAAGTCCAACAAGGCGCAGTTCATCAGAGATGAAGATGATACCGCAATCGGCCTTGAAGCACTCTCGGATCATCCATCGCAGAGGGATGCGTGCAAGGGTATGAGGAGTGCCATCGACAACAGAGCCACCACCAACATCTATCTCATGTTCAGCTTGAAATTGTAAAACTAGAAGATAAATATATGCTTACCGCAATGACAGCCTGAGAACCACACCTAAGAAGATCTCGTTAATAAGGACGTTCTTAATAGAAGACACAAGTGACATACTTCTTCGACATCTGTAGGGCGGTCAGATATCCCAGAATATTTCCTCTCTAAAGCTCGAAGCGTCCCCCCATTTCCCACAAATTTCTTCCTCTCGGTTGCAACCGAAGAAGCCACAACGGGAACTTCAGGCTTCTGTCCTTGAACCCCGAGCGCTGCCTCATGGGCGTTGGGTCGATTCCACAGATTCGCCTTGAATTTGGCGCGACGTTCGTCGAGTGACACGGCATGTCTGAAAGTGCGGACGATCGTATTTGAAGTGCTGAAAGGTAAGCGCCTAGGGATGAGCCCGACCGAATCTACTGTGTCCCTATTGTACATGATGTTAGATGGCATGGGAAGACAAAAAATTTGACGATTGACCAAACACCGATGAACTCGATGGGAACATCTACAGAGAAGGCCTTCTTGAACGCGTTGGATTGTTTCCATCCAGTTTCGTCGGCGCGAGTATACATCTTGTACGCAAAAGGGACTTGCTGGTGATTGCAGGCCGGAAGTAGACCCACCTACCGCACAAACATTAATATGATGCCTCGAATGCTGATGCGGACTTGTTGGACATACCTTGTGGATCATTCCAGCGAGACTCCGTGCCGTATAGGCGCCTCGAGAAAAGCCAAAAATGCAGATACGATCTCCAGCTTTGTCTGCGCGCTGATGTTAATCCTTGGAACCATGGAGGAGAATAGATATTTACAATTTTGCATCAAGAATTCGTACCCGTCTGAATAATGCGGCATTGTTGGCAGGAGTATAATAGAAAAAGCAGGTCGTGCTTACCCATAACATGCGCCGACAGGTTCCAAGCGATGGCTTCATCAAGGGTCTATGAAATACAAAATACATAAGAAATATTAGAGCGGATGGCTACAAGTCAACATACCTTTGATATCTTGGCGCCCAAAGGTGTGGCCACTTGCGGCGACTCATAAGTACCAATCCCAGCCTACCAATACATTTGTTATTGAAGGTGCAAGATCTGAGAAGTTCTGCAACGCATACCTGGTAATATACCATCTGCTTATCACTGTCATCCTTCTTGAGCATTGTAAAGAGCTCTACAATGTTCGAATTCTATCCATCTTGTTCGTCAGGTCTGATTAGACCTACAAATGTAAAGGAAACCTACGTCGGAGTCGAACCTGTTGTCATACTAAATCAGCGCAGCTTTGATTTGTTACGGCGAAACAAAAGTTACTGGTCGCCAGTCCCATCAAAGCAAAGGACCAAGGTTCTAAAGCCAGCTGGGTTTGCAGAAGGAATTGACTTGGGAAATTGAGCAGAGCTAGTCGCAGGGGCAACAAATGCCGAAGTCGAAGGGCTGCCTGTAACGGTGGAAGCTTCACTGATTACAGAGGAAGCAGAAGGATCTTGGGTGTGACTCGTCTCAGAGGATGACATAGTTGCGTGGGCTACTGGGGTATCAGTTTCCAGCGGGCAAGACAAGTACTATATGCGAGCGTTAACGTCATGATCCCGATTCCCAATCTCCGTTCAGTTGAGCTCCTAGTAATAGTAGAACGCCGCCGAACACAAGAAATCATCAAGTGACACTCATGTTCACCTTGGTTCAGACAGGTTGCATGTTCCAGCCTGATTTAATTTCAAGTGTCAGTCCATCGTGGGAGTAATGCTAATCATAACTCTACATACTTATGCACTGACAAACACCAAACTCAAGCCGCCTTCTTAACGAACAGAAGTGAGCTGCCATCAAACTCCTAAGTCTATTATGTTTCTGCAATCGTTTCACTCATACTGAGGCTGGCTACGGACTCAGTGGATCTTTATTCCGTCTGACTCAAGGGGTGCCACCACTGATCTATCGATCAATGCTTATGTCGTCAGTTTCCGGAAACGCCAAATTCTGATGTGTGTCTTTTGCGGAAGCCGTCGCGTTGCCCAATGTGGCCTAATTGACAACCGGTGAAACATGCTCGCCAGGCCTCTGTGAATCTAGTTCATATCTTACATCCTGGCTTGGTTAGCATCAATGCGACGTCGCGATTTATAACCAGCCAAAATTTATGACATCTCCTACATAGGGGGCCCGGATTCTCCCAGTTTTCATTCACCCCTTCGACGAGCAGATATCGCGAACATCACTGCCGCGCATCGGTACAGACACCGTCTGTCTCGCAAGACACCCACCCCAACTGTACTCACGGTCTATGTATTATGACTGGCAGGTAACCCCTGGCCCCGCAGACCGTGAAGGTTACTCCCTCCTTGTCTCTCTAAGGTGAAATTTCCTGGTCATCCCTCTCTATATATGTACTTCTGTTGGCGAGTGGTCGAGTTTGCAGAAGGGCATATAGATATAAATCCTCTGAATCTCCGCAACGTCGTAAGTCCCTCATATTACCTATCTGTGGATGCTTTTCTGAATGTGGCACTGTCAAATACCACTGTCATCGACGACAGGAAGAACGGGAGCCGGCCTGGTTCTTCTACAAATTGTTTTTGTTTTTGTTTTTTGTACGTAGGCGCTTGGCGCCCATGTCGTGCGGAACGTACAGGGGTGGGTAGCCCCACTAGTATGTGAGCGGATGAATGCGCCGCCGCCCCGTTCGGAGAGTATGTGCCGGTGTTTTCAATGCCGTTTTAGACATCCCTCACCTGTAAACCCTGGGGCAAACGCGTACTGGGGTGCTGGACTTGGTGGGGGCGGCGTGCTACAGCCCGCATGGCAGGCTGTGTACAAATAGTTTTCATTCTGATGCCTTTCCAGTTCGCTACCAGCCTTAGAATTCTCGCCGATCCCGATCCCGATCTCGAAAGAAATTAAACGACACAGTTATTGGCACTCTCTACAACCCGCACCCGACGGCCGCTTTTGGTAGGGTGGACTTCTGTAATCTTCTCTCACAGTGGCCGCGGAAATCCATCGTGGCGACTATCCAAAAATCGATGGATGATCCATCCTAGCTAGTTTGAAAATCACACAGGGTTCTCAAATATTTTACCACAAGCCCTCGGATTTCCTGGACCCCACAAGCGTCAATCCTAGCTGTCCCGCTTCAACATCCGATTGTCTCAATGGCACTGGCTTCCACAACTGTCCTGGTGTAGCGTATTTCATCATCATTATCACCGAAATTGTCAAGGCACTCTTTGGTTTGAAAAACGTACGCCGAGCTCCAGGGGATGCTCGCGTCTTGCGTGGATTTACTGGTTTTATCTACGAAGCGGAGTCGGACTTCTTCATCTCGCAATGGGACCGTTAGTCCATGGCCAGGATCTATGTTGTGAATCAGACTTTCTACGTCCTATCGATTTTTTTTTTGATACTGCTCGTCTCCAATCATAGACGTCTGTCACAAAATTAGGAACATGTCATAGAAATGTTTCCGAATGACATCGGTATCATCGGTTTGGAATGATGTTTTTAACTCGCGTGGTGAGTCACATTGTGGCGGAGCAAATATGGAATTCAATATCAATATGGGTCAATGTGATGTAATAGCAGATAGATCTTGAGCGTTAGGCGTGGAGCTTGACAGTGGAAATAGACTAAGAACGTGAGCGCCTTTCACTTCCCTTTCCACCTTCGTAAGAAAATCCAAACAGACTATTGCAAATGTGACCTATTATACAATGCATGACAAAAGCCGACGAAGGCAAACAATAATGATACATAGTGATAAAGTCCTCGAAAGCAGACTTTTCGAATGCGCAAACCTCTTCATGATCATCGTCGCGCCCTCTTCATGATCATCGTCGCGCCCTCTTCATGATCATCGTCGCGCCCTCTTCACCTCTTCATGATCATCGTCGCGCCCTCTTCATGATCATCGTCGCGCCCTCTTCATGATCATCGTCGCGCCCTCTTCACATCACCACCCTCCCCCAAGTCAAGCCTACCAAGAACTTCCCGCTTGACTTGCCCTTGTCCCTGCTGACCAGATCCTCCCACTCCCGCTCCGATGCCTCCTGGCCTTGAGGTGGTACTACAGTCACAGATCAGCCCACGCAACGCCTCAAATAAAATGAAAGACGAACGTGTTTTCCAAAGGTCTCTTCGTACCTATCCCAGAGGTCGGTCCTTGTCCTGCCAACGCTCTAGGGTCCTGAGGTAATTTCTTGTCAGTTTTGCGGCACAGTAGAAGTGTTAAAAAAGACAAGAACATACAACACCGGCCGGAAAATGAAAGCCACCCATTGACGGCGTCGGAGGTCGTGTCGACGTATCGGCCACTGGAGGCTGGTTTTGGTTCTGATTCTGGTGACTTCTATGCGGCTCGTTCGAGCCGCGCGCGGCGGGTTTCATTGTAGGATTAAACTGGTTGCCGGAAGACCGCTGCTGCTGTTGCGGGTGGGTTTGCCGTTGGTGCTGGTTCGTTGTTTGACGTGACTGTTGTTGCTGAGGAGGTTTAGAACCTGCGCTAAACAGGTTCGACGATCGCTGTTGTTGCTGAGGCTGAGGCTGATTTTGGGCGAGCAATCCAGATAATATCCCTACTGACGGCGGTGCAGCCTGTTGTACATGTGTACGTGATTGCTGTTGCTGTTGCTGTTCCCGCGGTAGTGATGACAGAGCCTGGAACTCTTCGCTATCAAAAAGCCGGCTGTCATCCAAGTCGGTATCGAACAAGGGCCGTCCAAGATCAGCCTCAGGCAGGAGAGGTTGGCCTAAATCGCCCTCTCCGAGATTGACCAGCGCCAGGAAGGCATCATCGTCAGAGCCAAAGTGATACGACTCATCGCCGTCCTCGGTGCCGGCCTCCCAACTTTCTTGAGGCTGCGGGGGAACATGTACCCGCGAAGCATTTGGCGCTCCATGTCCAGTGATTGGGGGTCTAGCATCTTTCGCAGAATTTGAAGTTATCGTATGGTGCGCTGGCTCTGATGGCATGCGGGGGTTATTCGTCGTCGGTCGCCCGGGTGCAGATGACTTGTTTGACGCGGTCGACGAATCGTTCCTAGCGATGTGAGATGGTCCCGCAACGGCGTTGATTTCCGAGCGGACGTGCGAAGGGATAGAGGACAATATTTTAGTTTGTTGATGAGATGGGTGAGTAGGAGCGTTGTTGCTGCCGCTGCCTTGCTGATGGGATGGCGGGTGCGTAGGAGCGCTGCCGCTGTCGTTAGGAAGTTTTGTGGCTATGTGGGCCAATCTGGATGAAGGCCCCAACGCAGATGCCGTGGCTATGCTAGGCTTGACATCCTCCAGGTTGTTGGTAGGAAGGTTCATGGATATGTTAGCGAGTCTTGATGTCGAAGTAACGTTGGGCTTCGTTTCTTCGAATTCCGGGCGGCGATGTAGTTCGCTCTTGTCGAATTTTGCCTATTAATCAGGGGTAAGCGCGACTCAGACGGCGGGCGGTATATTGTACGCACTTGTGGCACTTTGATCTTCACCACCTCTTGCGTATAATTCTTGTCGTAGAGACAGTTTCCTAGTAAATTTCCAAAATTGCGTAGAGCGCGCTTCAAGCCATCGGTTACAGCCTCTTTCTTGCACTTTGCAGAGTCTCAGTTTTTGGGAAATTACCAAAACAAAAACACTCACTTTATCAAGAGCAGCACCTTTGCTTTTCGAATTCTCCAGCATGCCGTACCCGATATCCTCATGGTATACACCATCCCGCAACGTAACACGAACAATAGCAGTGACACCGACATTGTATCTTCTCGATTCCTCGTTGAAATCGTTAAAGTCCGTAGTAAGACTGATGACATTCGAACTCCAGCCATTGAACCCAAAAACTTCGTTCGCTAGATTGATGATCTTCCAACCCTCCGCATATGTGAGCTTTGGACCGCCTCCCGGACCCGGGCGCTGGGATATGTACTCTGGCCCAAGCTTCTGGTTTAATTTAGCCTGTAATGCAGCTATCTTCAAGGTTGTCGCCTCAGAGAGCTCTGGGTTGAAAACCGAGGGCTGTGTTGTACCAAATGAGAACGAATAGTCGCCCATGGATTGATTTCCTGCGCCGTGCATCTGTGGGTTGAACGAAATGGCGCCACTCGTTTTAATTTGCTGGTTTGATGATCCTCCAAAAGGTGCAGAATGTCGGGCTTGCTGTGTATGAAACGAGTCGATGAGATGGCCACTAAAGGCTCCGGCCATAAAACCAATTGAAGCAAGAATAGCGTAGGTTTAATAGCTTGTCTATTGACCGTGAATAAGTAAAGCAAGATGGTCGGAACTTGGAAGGAGAGTGTAAATAGAAACGCGCTCTGAATGAAGGATCGAAACGCGAACAATGCAAATGTCACGTGGGGACCAACATTGATCGCAGGACCCGGGGTTCAAGGATGATCTCAACGACGAATTCTAGTAAGTGTTCATAATTTTATCCTATACATTAATTGTTAGCACTACTTATTGGAGTGCACTATAATATTCGCGTCGCGCGAGGCAAGAACATCGGAAAATCAGCTTTGAAGTCTCTTCTGGCCTGCTAGATAACAATCTCACTAACTGAAAGATCTTGTACAGCCTTTTGAAGAGTTGAAACACCAGGTTTTTTCATGTCCTCAAAGGTCACAGCGATCACCACGGCGTGTAGATGCTATTAGAAAGGTCGCTGTGAGGGAGATGGTGCTCAAAAAACCTTGACTTCCTAGACGATGAACACTCCTCCAAGTGATCACAAAGAGACACAAAGAGAACGCTCAAGACTGCGTAGTCGTTAGGCAGTTTAACCATCCAAATGACTTGGTCCCCCTCCAGAGAGTATTTGTTGACGCGACAATGACTGGCCGTGAGTTCATCCATTGAGTTCACTGCATAGTTCTAACATGGCTCCGTACAACTATTAGGAGGGTCTCCATATCAAAAAGGAATGTCGCTATACAACGCTGCACAAGTTCTCTATCCCTTGATCGGTTTTATCGCACTTCTGCGCTTGTTAGCCTCACCCGTAGCTTTGCGCAGCGGTCTGTTGCCTGGATGGCTCTCTTCAAATATTTTGCGATGGTCACAGGTGGTGATCGGTACCGCATCCCTTCTGGCATCCATCTACTTGTGGTACAAACGGGGACAGGTCCGGGGCTTGTTTCGCGTATTTCTGGACGACGCCTTCGAAGGAGAAATGGGAGACATTGTCAAATCGTATAGTTTGCACGTCACAGAAAGTGGAGCTTGTATCCCGTCAACCCCGAGCAGTTTCTGGGTGGCTGAGATAAGAGGAGAGATTGTCGGAGGTGTTGGCCTGAGTACGTACAGACGGTTCCTTGATATTCTTTATCTGCATTTGCTCATAACTGCACTACTAGATAAAAGTCTTCGGACGGATCCCACCGTGGGCGACGTACGTCGCTTATTCGTGGCACCTGCGCACCAAGGGAAAGGTGTTGCGGAAAAACTCATGGCCGTCCTGACATCTCACGCCCGAGATCATCATCTGCGTGCACTCGAACTCACAACGAGCGACTACCATCGAAACGCTCTCAAGTTCTACGAAAGAACCGGATGGAAGCTGACAGGGCGGACGAATTATCATGGATTCATGATATTGGTTATGAGGCGCGAGTTGGTGATTGATCCATGAGCATGAGTCTCAGTGTGTTTTCTTCCGCGAAGTCCGGCGTGGAACTCGGTGCCAACGTCAATTGAATTGATCTGCGATTATTTTTGGATTGACCCCTTCTATTTCAAGCTTCTCCCTCAAACTCGAAGATGCCGAGCCAATGGCGCGTACGTATCTCAAGTCCATTCCCACAGATCATCCAACAAAGAACTTGATTCGATCTATCTGGTTGACAGTTCCGATTCGATACTTGATGAATGCTAGTGTCTCCAGATAGGCCTCTGTTATTTATGGTGGGTACATCCGAGTCGCAAGGCTACTTGTATTACTCATCACCCATTTGCTTTTGTTTACTTGAATAAATCACAGAAGTTAAACCGAAGTAGGCCTGCGTATCCTTGCTTCTGGACAATTTTTGCCGGACCGATTATCTGTTCCAAATCCATGTATATCATCCGAGTCAAAGCCGGAAGAGTTGCATGCATCAGATTGAGCGACAACTGATTAACAAGATATCACGGATGACGCACTCTCTGTCCATGGTCTACCTGCCCGTGGTGGCTTAAAATGGCGTTAAATCTTTTCCAATCAGTTTTGACCCTTGAAGGTCCAGGGACAAACTCGACTCGTCTCCGCGCTTTCTTTTTTTTTTTCCCACTGGCGGACTCCTTTGCCATCGGAGCATAATTTGACAGACCTATGAAACGAATTACTGCAGTGCTTTAGCCTTCCAACTCTGTTTCCCTTGCAATGGATTTTTCGTCAAAACCAGCGACGGTTCCCCGGACACGTCAACAACAACTCATGCGGACGGCTCGGGCCAAAGCATCGTTCAGACCTCTCAATTTGACATATATTATCTACCACGGGTACTCGTTTCTCTCTCTTATTTTCATTTTTCCTACTAAGCATCTAATCTCTAGGGAGGAAGATTTCAAGAGCCGAGAGCTTGTCCGCTCTCGTATCGAAGAGAGGCTTGGGGAGACCGATCAATCAAAGCTCCCAAGAATTCATGAAGGATTAGATCGGAAATCCCTCTACCATAATGGTCTTCGATTTGCCCAAGCTCTGCTGGAGGACGAAATAGAGCATCGACATGGGTATTTCGACCAAGCCACTCATCACTACACCCTCGTAAATGCCTCGCCATTTGGACTTCACCCTCTCATGTTCGTACCGACTCTGAAGCTACAGGCGTCGCCTGAGCAACTCGCGTACTGGTTACCACTCGCAGGTTCCGGTAAAATCATCGGTGCATACTGCCAGACAGAGCTTGGGCATGGCACTTTCCTTCGGGGACTGGAGACGACCGCCACCTTCGATCGCGAAACCGACGAATTCATCATTCACTCCCCCACCATCACGTCAACGAAGTACTGGCCAGGAGGCATCGGGTACTCTACTACCCATGCTATAGTTATGGCCCGTTTAATCATAGGTGATACAGATTACGGTGTCCATCCCTTCATGGTCCAGCTGCGCTCCCTTGGTGACTTTCGCCCGATGCCCGGCATTGAGCTCGGCGATATTGGCGCAACGATGGGATTGAATAGCACGGACAACGGCTATGCTGTTTTCAATCAAGTCCGGATCCCGAGACAACATATGATGATGCGTAATTCATCCGTCACAAGGGATGGCAGCTATGTGAAAGCGCCGACTGGAAACGACAAACTCTCTTACAGCACCATGATATACACGCGTAATGTCATTGTTCATACCATGGCATTTCAGATGGCTCAAGCTGTTACCATCGCGATTCGCTACTCTACTGTTCGTGAACAGGGAAACCTCCACTTCAATCCCCAAATCTCAAATGAAGTGTCGATAATGTCGTTTAAATCGCAGCACTATCGGCTATTGAGCAGCATGTCTCGAGCCTTTGCCATCATCTTCGCCTCGAAGGCATGCGACGCTATCTATCAGGAGTTGGTACTGCGTCAGTCTCAAGGAGATCACAGCTTGCTTGCATACGGACATATTACGACAGCCTCTCTCAAGGCTTGGGCTACGCAGACCGCTGCAGATGGTGCTGAGGACGCTCGCAAGTGTTGTGGAGGGCATGGATACTCAGCACTTTCAGGACTCCCCGACCTTGCTTCAGATGTCGCAGCGATGGCGACTTTGGAAGGCGAGAACTACGTGATGTACCAGCAGGTAGCCAGATATCTCGTCAAATGTGTTTCCGCCATCTCCGCTGGCCAACCAATCGACTCTGCAATGGAATACCTTCGCACCCCTACACTTCATCGACACTGCCCTGCGCAGGGCCTCGATTTCCTGAAATCAGATGTTCAGGTATCAATCTTTCGTCATCGTGCTGTACGCCTGGCGTTCGAGTGCCACAGACTCCTTGGTGAGTCAACAACACGCGACGGGCTGTCTCCAGACGCTGCATGGAACGTGCACATGATGTCTCTCATCATCGCAGCAAGGGC
>JAFLHD010000095.1:0-14591 GCA_018856295.1 Blastosporella zonata | reverse complement strand
GTCTTTCAAATCGAGGTCTTTCAAATCTACATGAGCTTAGACGAAACCTTTAGGCTTTTATTGACTGTTTCTGAAAAGTGACAGTGAATTTAAAAACTCGCCCGAGATCAGGAAGCTCTTTTCGCACCTCCAACGGTCTTAAGGCGATTATTTTCTCCAGATTACCTTTTAATATCTAGAACAAACTTCTATTATTGATTGTTATTATGTCGCTCTAAGTCAATGCCATACCGCGTGAACGTCGAAGGACGACTTGGAGTTGTTGTTCCCGTCCTATATTTCCTTCAAATTCAAGGCACCTTTCCTTCCTTTCCTTCTACCTTTTGTCCTTATCATTTATCAGGTTACTATTTCGGGCACCCTCGAGATGTCGAGGACTAGCCGTCCAGCGCTCTTGCCAAACATGGATTGAACCACTCCCCTTTCAGACGTACAGCCTAATATGTCTGTGACTCTGCGTCATTTTAACCACCGCGGCAACCCCACATGCCACCTACCTTACGCGCCAGTTGATTCGAGACGCTCGAATGAGGTCCTATTTTACGAGATACGCGGCAGATGTCCCTTTTCAGAGGATTTTAGTGGAAACTTAGGGGACATCTACATCGACCAGGACTTCCCACCAGTTCTTTATTTTCGGAACGTCAAGAAATGGGAAGCGTTGAATGAGCGTCCTGGGTTGAACGAAGAACTAAATGCTAAGAGGCTCGTGAGGCACCCAGTCTTTGCGGGGCGTTTGTTGTGGAGGGCTCCCGATTCCAGCAGGAAATCTACCATTTCCTGGTACTGTTCCGACGGGAATGACAACGCCTTCGTTCAAGTACATTCATCCTGTGTGACAATGGTGGAGATTCTTGGTTCAAACCGTTGGAAGCTGAGTCGATCGCGAAGAAAAAGAAGGCCGGCGACTACAGAGCTTACCCTCGCGCGGATGTTTGGCTCCTCTAGTAGGCTGCTCTGACGTGTCAGCTTCAGCGGCTCCTCGTATACATTGGAAGGAACGAAAGGCCAACAACTCTAGTATCATCTCGTGTGCGTGATCATGAAGATTTGAGTCTTATTCATCCTATTCTAACACATCAGCTTCAGCCACTTTAGAAACCTCTCAGACCACAGTGGATAGCACCGAAAGGCTAACGACTTTGATACTGACCTTTCGTGTGCGTGTGACTCGAGTATTATTTATTTGACTCTGACACATGTTCTTCAGCAGCTTTCGAAACCCCTAAGACCGAGGATAGCATCAGTCGAAGAAAAGAAAAGCTAACGACTTTAACATCGACCTCTCGCGTGCGCTTATTTATGGTACTCTAACGCATAAGTTTCAGCGACGTTCCAAACCACTGAGACCGAGGATAGCAACAAAACGCATCCGAAGAAAGGTCAACGACTTTGATATTGATCCCTCGCGTGCGTAAGAAGACTTGAGTGCCATTTGCGTTGAGCTAATATCATCATTAGTTACTTGGAGTGGGAGTCCACTTACTCCCGAAACCTCTGTGCCTCCTGAGAAGCCCCCAATGATCAACATGAGTGGAGAAGTTCCGGCGAGCATCATTGTGCGTTCTTCCAGTGATCGCGATATCCTGCGAAAGGCCACGTCAAACGCAATGCAATGTATACAATGCTATTCTCAATAACAAAGCCGTAGGAAGCTAAACATCGTCAACCGGATTCGGAGTTTATCACCTCCGTTGTTAATGCGCTTTCCTCTGCTGAAACCAGTTGGTGGAATTTTAACGAAGGAATTGAGAGAGGTTAGTCGTTTTTGTGGACTTGAGAATGCGGATTCGCTAAAATGGTTGTTTTGTGACGATCGCAGATGTAGCAAAGCCAAGGAGCTTCAAAAATCGGTTGAGCTGAAAAACGATAAACTTTTCGCACAAGGTGTCGACTTCGACAGGGTGGATAGCGCAGCTAAACCATGATACACAGACCAAGCTGTTCTTGACGAATATCAGAAATTCAAGGAAGAAACCGAGGGTCAAGTCGCTACCCGTGAGCGTTCGAAGCATCCGTTCCGTCTATTCTTCCAGCGCCTGTGCCAAGAGCGATTCGTTGTCCCGTTCAAAATGACCTCGAGAAAGAAAATGGCACACCAAGAAGCCCAAACGCTGCGTTTGTTGTGCTGCTTGACTGGCAAATAACGTTAGAGTTGATTTCCTTTTCTTCTCCTTACGCATCGCCTAACCGTACTTTCTGCAGGACTTGAAACTCAACAGGTTCAGGAAACGCAGCGCTCGGTGCTCAAGACAGTCATGGTACAAGGATTTAACGCAAGTTGGGACGCAGGTCGATACCTAGTTCACACTTATTGGAAGCTGCGTCAAGTGTTGGGGTGAGGCGAGCAATGTGTATGTATTGATGCGTGCGGTTGTAACCATTCAGCTAGTATCTCTATGTACATGGTAGTTGTATTTTTTTCTGAGTCACATGGCGTGGTACCAGTGGGGTGCCCGGAAGTTACCAAATGTCACATAAGGTTAACCATTTTATTCATAACGTTCGTTGGAATAAATTTTCGGAATATTTCCAAGCATGGCTCTTAAGAACTCTCCGCTATCCCTGCATCTTGGAGCACGCCACAACTGTCTACCTCAGGTCTACTAGTGCTAGCATGTCGCTCTTACCTAGCCCCTGGGCCGGTCCAAAGCCCAAGTCAAAGAAGCAACCCAATCTGATGATTAATCTGCGAACTTTCCGCAAACAACTTGTTCATGGATATCGACGGCAACCGTACCCTTATGAACTCCTACCAGGAAAACCAACCCAGATTCCATATTACGAGATTTTCGGTAGGGGTCCGCCACCAATGGACATCCCTACAAACCCAGGGGACTTCTACATCGATCAAGCCACTCCTATGGTTCTGTACGTGTGCAACAACGATGGCTGGCGGGTGTGGGGTGAACAGCCTGGCGACCCGGATTCGAATGGTGCCCTGCTTGCATTGCACCCAATTATCGCAGACAGATACCTGGGTAAAACCTCGCTAGCTCGAAGGATCTCCTGGTATACAAAAGATGCGCTTAAGGCAGCGGGTATACTGGTCCAATGTCCAATGCGCCTTGTCGCTTGCCAGGAAAGTATCGACGGGGTTCAATTTCAAAACACACAGTACAAGTCAGAAGAACCTCACACGCCTAGCACCTGTGTGGCTTCTCAGCGACGGTTTACCCAACCTAGCTCCATCTCTAAACCTCCTTTAGGACCCCCATCCAAAAAACGAAAACTCGAACCTGGCAGAGACAGCAGTTGTTTGTCGCCAATTTTTGTATCACAGCAACTATTAAACTGATGTCAAACCAGCTGACTCTAGCAGCGAAGATCTTTCCAAGGACGAGGATGAAAATTTGAGAAGAAGCGAGGATGATGTCTGCATTCGTGTCGCCAGCGCCAGCGCCGCGATCAATGGTATCATTTCGAGGGCAATGGAAGGTACATATCCTTACATCTGAATTTAGAGAATGGTCCTGAAGTCTTTCCGTAAACAAGTGATGGCCTTTGTGGGCCGTGCCGAGCATACGCAGAAGCTCTTGAAGGAGAAAGAAAAGGCGTTGGAAGATGGTACTATCTGACGCACCTCGGATGTAAATTTATACTAATCTGCTTCCAGTCCAAGACGATTTGAAGATTGAGAAAAGGCTTCGAAGGGCACTCGAAGCTCAGAGTAAAGTCTTCAACTCAAGCACATTCACTCAACTCCAACCTTTGACTAACAGAACAAGCTGACGCCGAGGCTACCCGGATACGCGAGAAAGAACTACGTGTGCAAATCGAAGCACGTACGTGGACCAAATGCACAAACTGCCTATACCCTACTAACTTCTGAACAAGTTTCCAAGAGCTTCCGACGGGAAAGGAAAACACGAGGGCAAGTCGAAGCGCAAAGTCAGCGGAGTCCTCTCCTACTAGCTTCCGTGTTCAGTCGCTAATTTTGAATGCCGCATTCAGTGAAGGAGGAAGGTATTCAATTTTCTGCTTTGAAGAGTCAAGGTAACATGTTGGGTTGTGGTTCTCTTGTGTAAAATCTTCTCAAGTGACCTCTGCCAGTTGGCAAGATTGCATTGGAAAGAGGGAAGTTTGAACAACAGTTGAATGAAGGCAAGTCACTCTATATCTAACCCGTGATGATCTTTTCCAACCTCTTGTCACTCCTAGCAATCGAAATGTGCCAGGCTAAGGACAAACAACTTTCTGCGTTGAAGAGCCTAAGGCAAAAGATGGAAGCGGTCCTTGCAGAGATCTGATGGATATCGGTGGAATCGCGTTAAAGGTTGGCTGAAGAAGTCCTTCGTTCCGTAGATGACAAATACCGGAGCTAGAGTCGATTGTAAATTTCAAATGTACTACCAAGAGCAGTAAAAGGGTTACCATTGACTGTTTGCGACGAGCCAAAGGATGCAGAAGAAGAATGGCGGTGTTTCCGTCCTTTGTTCTCTTCGGAGAAGATTCAAATTGGATACATTCCCTTGGAGTGTCCACACGTCTTTAACATTCCATGCATTACAGGTTTCTAACTTCTAGACGAGGGAACGGAGATTTGCCTCCCGAATATTAATGAATTCGTCCTTGAAGGACCCAGGAGCCATCGAAAGGAAATCTATTTCCGCGACCAGACCCATGTATAATACTCGTTATTCTGCATTCTGGAATTGCATGCAAATTGCATGTGTATATTTTCAACTGCCGAGCCAGGGTGTGACTAAATGTCACAGTGAGTCCGTTCGTTTCACCCTCAACTGAAATCGGGCGCGATGCCTGTCTGCACCACCTGCACTAGCTATACCCCTTATCTTTACACGGAATACCAATCAGCGTATAACTTGAGGCTAGAGCAGTGCGTCCGTGTTACCAAATACAAGAAAATCTCAACCTGTCGTTAACATGACTCTGAAAGTCGAAATGCCATTGTTTCGCGGATCCATACGTCGAGCATGATTCATTGACGCTACTACTCGACCTTATCTTGCTGAAGCGGGGGGTATATCGGCACCTTCTATACAACCGGGGAACAGAGCCCCGGAGACCAGTAGTTGCGGGCAGAGACGACGAGGGAGCGAATGATGCAAAGGTTCACGCGCCATCGCACAACAGGGAGCGTGTAGGTACATTTCAAATAACAAATGAGATATCTGTATTTAATTTTGACCGTAGGGCAGATGGTTTCTTGTCCTAAAGCTTGGTGCTGCGCTTATTTTCCTCGATGCATGTATGTCGTCGATCTTATCATCCGACCGTTTGCTCATAGGTCGCATTCCAAAGTCATTAGATGGAGCCATTTAAGTAAGAAGGCTCCGGCTCGCTATCTTCGAATGTTGACGATATCCTGTATAGACCCTAACCAGCCCATAAGCCGTTCACCTTGGACAAAGGAGACTGTGAATGGAATTGCTCGTGTCTTTATCGGTTGTTGTGCTGGTAAGATCGGTCTCCCCTCTTCAAAGGGTTTTAGCTCACTATGCCGCCAGAAACACTTGCATTTCATTTGGGAATCATGGCCGCCTGTTTTATCGTGCTGCGTGTCATTTCGTGGGTCCAGGTCTGGCGATATCGTGGAGGTGCACCCCCAGGTTCTGACATCAAACGGGAATTCAGGTCTGTTCAGTTGTGACTCTGTGTCGCGTTGCCTGACATGATACTCTGTAGATTCTCCCTGATACCTCTAACGTTGTTCTATTCATCTCTAACGAAGCTTTTCCTTCTTTTCCTTCTGACAATCTGGCGGCCTACGCCATCTGCGGCCGATCCGAATGACAAATGGGGCGGGGAGCTCCTACTCGATAACCCCATAGTGAACGCGTTCAAGGTATTCAAAGACGATCAAATCGACCGCGAATGGCTGATCCGCAACGTACTGGGCGGAATGTCTGCAGGCTTTGGTTTACGCGGTGAGTTACTCACTCTTTGTGGTGTATTCGATAGTTATGTTCAATCCTTTAGTTGTGCTGGACATCAAACCCATATTCACATCGATTATAATACTTGTGGGTTGGAGGGCCAAGATAAGTGTTACCGGTATTATCAGCAGCTGGGTTGGAGGGGATGAGAGTTCCGGGGAAGCATGGAGAGCCTACAGCATTCCTTGACATAATGATTCCAATGGCATCTCATATGTGTGGCGTAGCTTAGCGCTTGTCCAGTACCCGAAGCACCTTGCTTTCCACCTCTTAGTAAGGAAAGTTGGGATGTGAAAATTGATCGTGTTACATCTTTATCATTGGAAATAGGATGGTTGAATGGTGAGTACTTTATATTCATACGTGATAAGGAACGGCGTCCTGTGGCGCTAATTGCAGTTGAAATAGTTCCCTTTGATTACATTAGGACATCCTTGTGTGTCTGTAAAGGACTCGATTAATAGTTGTCTACCCAGTACACTGTAGGTACCTCACCTTTGTTGGTGGGGCAGTCAGCGGGGTCGTCGCAACACTTGATACAAGCGCGTGGGCCTGCAGGCTCGACGAGCTCTACGTAGTGGTTATACCTTTGATGAGAAGACAAACTCAGCATTCAAGCTACCTGCATCGATGTAGCTCTAAGACGTACCCCAAACACTTACTACCCTGAGGGTTTCCTTGCCCCCCAGCGCCGCCGCTGGAATCGTACTGTCCTCCACCATCACCAGGGTTGAGGCGGTCGACGAGTCCAGGGTTAATACATCCCGTCACTGTGCAGTTCGCGACAAGTCAGCCTGTGATCCCAACTCTGCGATAGACAGTGGGTGGTTTAGGCTCGCTCACGCTGCGCATATCGTCCTCCATTCTTTCCCTTGCCTGTCTTGAATTCGACGTTACGCCAAAACTGTGCTGGCAATTGTCCCTGCTGATCAGAATATTTTCCTGCAGGCGAACAGTATGTCTTCATTCCTCCGGGATGCTCGCTGTCCCCGATGTCGGTGTGCGCATTTCTATGTTGTAGGGAAATTTATCAGACTAAGGTGACAAACAACACAAGAGATGGGTATCCATACCGAGGCATTATCATGCTGTGAAAGAGGTATTTAATCAGCATTCATAGCTGACATCGACCTGCATTCCAAGGCATACCAGAGTCGACTGGCATCGGTGACATAGACGATGTTATCCACCGCCTGACGCGCATTTAGTAAAGCACCCATACTCCCGGGAAATGCAACGACGAGTGAGACGCAAAAGAGCGCAGGGAAGACCGCAGAGAGCATGAAGCGCATCGTGGAGGGAGGTTCAACGGTACCAGACAGCAAGCACACTAAGAGAGAAGCGAACGAGACATTATATATTTTGATATCGATGTTTCAAGGGAATTGAAGGCGGAGTCAAATGAATGGAATGCAGCTAACTGTATGGGGGCGTAGAGTCACGGTGACATGTGGCCGATATTACGGACAGGTCCTCTGATTGTCAGTAAAGGATTTCGCCCAACCTCGATTGATACAATATCGGAATCCGGTCAGGGGCAATTCTTGAGAGGTTATCGCAAGCCCGCTTCAATCTCCATATCACCAGTCAACGTAGCGATAGGTGGCCGCTGACTGAGTTGAGGCTTGCCTCACCACGTGACGATGATCGTGATTGTCTTGGTCTTGGCTCAGCGCTCCGTGTCCGAGGATATTCAGAGCGGATCTACATAGAGAATTCACGGCGTATAGTCGCCACCGGCATGACACGCTGCCAGTGATTAGGTGATCCATGCTTCTTAGAGTTAAAATGATCGAATTCGCCAACAGATAGCAGAAAGACACGAGTAGTTCTCTACGAACAGCCGGCGTAACTACCCGGAATAAGATTCGGGCATCCCAGCGTGTCTGTTGCACAGGTCAGCGCTACGGTGCTCGCGCACCGAGTGCCAGTACGCACCTTGATTGACCGGGCAGTCAGAAGGATCGTCGCAGCACCTGATGCACGCACGCGGACCACGAGGCTCCATGATCTCAACATAATGATTATACCTTGCACAGGAAACGGTCAGTAAATCAAAGACCTCATCGGTAATATCCTTACCCGAGGCATACGCTGCCGGCAGGGTTTCCCCGTCCACCAACTCCACCGCTAGAGTCGTATTGCCCACCAGCATCACTGGGGTTGAGACGGTCAATGAGCCCCGCGTTGATGCATCCCGTCACTGCGAAGCATTAGAGTATGGTCTATATGGCGAAACAGAGAAAGGAGGCGAGTCTTACGCTGAGTGTACCGCCCGCCGTTCTTCCCTCTGCCGGAAAAAAATTGGACGTTGCGCCAGAACCCATCAGGAATCAGCCCTTGCGATCCCGAAGTCCGTGCGGAGGCGGAGCAGTATGTCGTCTCTCCTCCGGGATGTTCACTGTCGCTGACGTTTGTGTGAGGGGTGCTACCATATATAATAAGTCCGTGTCGTTGGAGTGTCTAATGTCAAAGATTGCCACATACTTAGGGACGATAAGACTGGATATTGGATCAATGATGAGTATGTTACTGGCTTCTGTACGATTGAGTGCACATACCAATAGGAGCTGGGGCTATTGATGACAACGAGGTTGTTCGCAGCTTGCCTTGCCTTGGGCACCGAGGCGACGGTGAACGCGAGAGAGGAGAGCACAATAAGAGCTGTGAAGAGGAGCTGCATAGTGGCTGACGACCAAAGCCGGGGGTAAAGAAGAGACAACGAGAGCAGAGGTTGTGGCTGAAGTCTTATATATGTCGAGGCTGACAAGAATTAGGAGGTAAAGTTGATCTAGACAAAGAGCTAATTTCGTCGCGATGAATATTTATATCCCTCGATGACGACTGTGAACGAGAATCTGTGAATATTATTGAAGGATAAAGGGGCGGGTTTTGGTCGATGGATCACCAACATAGCGACAATCGATATCTTCCAACGCAGCCACATATATCTCATCATCTGCATGTGGTGTTGTTATTGAGCGCATAATGTTGCGGACGAGTCGTGACAATTCATTGCGGAGGGGAGGCCAAAGAAATTATATTTTAGTCGTCCATCGGAGGAACCGCGACATACCGATGACGCACGAGGGCGCTCATCCTACAAAATAAAGGGGATCATGGCGTTTCGTCCCCGGGGGTATTCTTTCCCAAACTCCTTCTTATAGTTCTTGTGCTTCTTGATAGCCCACAGAACCATCTGTGTTGTCGAAACAGCCAGAAACACCAAAGCTAAGAAACGCGTGAGCATTAGACGAGAACAGAATGGGGTAGGGCCTTACAAGCAACACTTCCGGTCATCATGGAGACAACAGTCCAAGCCAACGTCTCGAAGAAGTAATTGGGACAGGACAGGAACGAGAAACCATATCCGTGGGGGATTGCACGGGCCCGGCTATTGGCAGGGCGGAGGGACCGGAGTGTGAGATGTGTGTGGAGGTTGGAGAGTTCCGCGAACTGGTAGAGATAGGTAGTCAGCCCAAGTTGAAAAATAAAACGAACGTGGAAACAAACCGCCCAGATCGCTGTACATATCCACAAGAAATTGTTGTTGCTGCGAATAGTGCCAGAGACATAGGACGAGGTAGCGGAGAACCTGGGTCTATAGACGTCGTAGGCGAGGGCAAGGCCTAGCAGAATATGCGTAAGGGGTAGGTCAGAGTGAATGAAGCGACATGTATACCGCTTAGCACGTGATAATGGAAAGAGCTACATAGAACTGTTCATATATCGCAATTGTGGCAGAAGAAAACGGAAGACTGACTTTTTGAAGACGTTGCGGAAGGGCATCGTTCCATGGGAGAAGCGATGAACACTGTAAAATACATATGTCAGCGTATTTAATATATGGATGCAACGATAATACCTACAATATCGTTTCTAATTCACGCTTCAAAAAGTGAAGCATGACGAAAGCATAGACATATCTAGACCCCAGTCAGAAGTAGCTCTTAGATTTCAAGGCCTAAAACGCACTTTTGCAGTGCACTGTGGTGCACTTCCTGGCCATACCAGATTCGAGGGAAGTGATAGACAAGAGGGTGAATTACAAGCGGTCCACCCTAATGACACGTCATTTCACAAAACGGCATCAAGAAAAGCAAAGCCAACGCACATATTCAATGAGAAACACCGTCCGCCAGCTAATCTGCGCTCCCAAATCTTTCAACTGCAGCTCTCCTCCCTTTTCTCCGACAAGTTCAGCAATCTTCAGTGCGTCGTCCAAGCTCGCCTTTTCTGATTTGAGGCTCAGTTTCTGACGCGAGACGTAGAACTGTAGAAAAAACCACGAAATCAGTATAGGCTTCCCACAATATAATGAGAGAGGGTAGAAATAACGTAAAATAACGCGTCTCATTGTGCCCAGCAGGTATTGATTGGACAGCTCACTTTCGGAAATTTAGCTGTAATTTGGCACTTCACATCTGCCACGGTGGTCGTCGCCGAGTAGTCGACTGTAATAGGGAATTCACTGTAGTTTGGTGCAGCCTTAGAAGCAATGGACACTATTAGACTAGGCATCGTCGTCGAAGTCGAATTCACTGGGGAGCAGAGTGACGACGCGACTTTATTTGGTCATGTGATACTCGGAGGTTACAAATGTAACCCCCCCCCAGCAGCAGTAGCTTTATATCTTCCTGGCAGTACCAATAGAGTGCGCCGTCACTTTTTACTAATCCACTTGATATATTAGAAACTACATGTGCCCTACGCTCTCCCTTGGTCGTCAAGAATAAAGTTGATAAATATCTTCTTGAACTCGTTAGGCTTCTCTGCATGGACTATCGAGCCATTATCAGGACAGGTTGAAGTAGGCAGCTCAAAACTCACCCCAATGACCGGTGTCCATGGTTTCAAGCTGCATTGCAGGGAAGAAGCTTTTGAACAGAGGTATGCTAGCGTCGCTGATGTAACTGAAGGCCATACATATTAAAGTGCGCTTAGTGTGAAATAAACCACTCACTCGCTCTTAGCCCCCTTCACAACGAGAGTGCGTCCTTGCCATTGGTGCGACCCATCTGGCATATACGGGAACGATCCAAGATCAGCTATTGCGTCCGTGAGGATGTTGACTGGGATTTTGAACTTGACAGTTCCATTGAGCTGCTTGGAAGGGACATCCAAATTCGTTAGGAGAAATTGGCGGACAGCTAGATCCTGTAGGTGCATATCCGTAAGTACCTGACTACGTCAAATCAAATAAAAATACCAACCTGCTCCTCCGCCTTGAGAGCAGCGTCCGCCTGTTCTCGCGTCCTGATATTCGACGAGGGGTCCGCAATACGCGCCATCACACCCAAGTATCGTTTGAACGACGGAGACAGTGACGATCGCGTGGGCGCTATGTCCGAGATGATTAAGTTGGCCAGATCTGGACATGAAGGCGATAGAGCAAGTGACATGGCTACCTTGCCTCCCCTGAGCTAGGACGGTCAATAAGTGACGGCTTAGGATCAGAGGAGTACATACATGGAATGACCCAGAAGCGACACGTTGCTCAGCTCGTTCTTAGTTATGAAGTGCTCAACGTCGGCGGCCATTGAGGCGTATGTCATGGGCGTAATGTGGGGTGAGGCACCATGATTCCGCAAGTCAAGCGCGTATATTGGACGATCTAGGTCCCTCAGAAATGCTTTGCATAACGACGCAAAGTTACGCTTCGAGCCACTCGATACAATCCGTTAATTCCTGGAAGCCCCATTGCTGGAAACGTGAACGTACAATAGACCGTGTAATATCACCACAGCGCCAAATGTCTTGTTCCCGCTTGGAGGAATATAAGCTTCATACGAGAGATCAACTGGGGTTGGCTGAGTCGAATTATTTCGAGTTCCTGTCGTCGAGAACCAAGACTGGACATTCCTTTGGCGACTAGAGTCTGCCAATGCGCAGCGCCTCGTATCAGCCCGCAAGGCAAGGTTGCACAGTGACCTGCTAAGACTCAAGTGCGGGACACAGGCGTTGTCAGATAGTAAGTTGAGTCTTCGAAGGCGACATGGTCGCGATTGTCGTAGAAGGTTTGAAGCAAACATCATTGCAGTGGCTGTGTCGATTTTCATCTTCATCGCACTGGTGGAAATATAAGTGTCATGGGTAGATATAAATAAAATGTGTTCCTATGCAATCTCTAGCTAGATAATATGTTTGAAGAACTCCTAATTCTTCTTGACCGAATTCGAAATCGACAACGCATTCGCACATTCTCCAATCTGCACCGTCTGACCAACGAGATACGCCTTGGTCAGCGACACCATCTTCGGCATCCCCTCATAGTCATCCAACTCAATCAACGGTGCCCAATTGTCGCCCACCTTTATTCCAGCATTAAACCGGAAGTACACATCCTCTTTGCCATAGAACAGCCCCTGCATGAGATTATGCGTCCTCTCGCAGTCCGTCATGATCTTGATGGAGGCCGCGATGAGAGATTTCATGTAAAGAGCGGTCCCCACCGGGTTGGTGGGCTGGGAATTAATACTGATATTGGGTTGCATACCGGTTCCGATGCTCAGGAAGCACTCGATGTGTCGGGCAATTCCAAAGCCAGTATCGTCGATACCGAAGATGGCGTTGACTTCTCCCATGAGGCTAGTGTACGTGTTAAGATTAATCTAAATGAGGGCAAAGAGAAGGACCGTACAAGATCGACGGGTTGTTGAATTGCATCCCCCCATCCACGAACTCGACGTTGTTGATGGTGATAGGCGGGAGATATGTGGGGGCAGCGGATGTCGCACGCGCGGCCTTCCAGATGGGAACACCAGCAAATTGATCGGGGAACTTGGTAGCGTATGTTCTGAAATGCTCAGCACTCGCGCTCAAGTTCTGCGATCGCCCAGAGACGACGAATCTGGACTATTATTTAGCCCAACGTGCGACCACAGGGCAAGATGCAATACGTACACTTTGCACTTGTTCGTGGGGTCGGGATCCAGCATAGAGGCATTTTCATCCCCGGTCTTCTCTTTGATAATCTGTTTCAACCCTTTCTCAAAATTGTCCGCCGTATAGTATGCACCCGTCATGGCGATATTCTTGGTCCTTTGGAGGAAATTGGCGGAGAATATGTCTGAGGCAAGAGATGTATAGAGTGTTATGCATTCCGGTATCGTCATCTTAAGTCGTCCAAGCATGATTGCGATCAGCCTTGACAGTATCAAGGCGGTTAACACCAACCAATTAACTCAACCAAAATCAGAAAGAACTCACCCTCCGGTACTTGTGCCAGCTATCATGTCAAAGTACTCGCAAGGCTTGATATTGGGGTTGTTCGGCGATATTCTCGCCATAATATCTTGTAGGATATACAACTCCGAAATTCCACGGACGCCTCCACCATCTACCATCGTGTGTTGAGTAAGTGTTTTTAAGGCCAGCTCCAGGACATACCAAGCGAGAGCAGCCTCAACGGCGGTTGTTCGGTCACCGCAACCTGATCAGCGGGCAGCGGTCCCGTGGGGAGCATCTCGCGCACGAGTGAGTACGCTGGTGGGGACTCGGGAGGTGTCGCAGCATCGAGGTAGGTATCAAAAGTGTCTTTGAGTGACTTGATCTGCTCAGCGACGAGTCCGAGGTACTCTTTGCGAGGCCTATCTGGAAGCGAAGTGGGACGACGACGGGGTCCTAGGTACGGTGCATCAGTTAACGCGACGGTGGGAGGAGCCTCAATACGGACCCTCTTGAGGTTTATCTGCCACTCGGAGGGTGAGGCGAGCCTCCGAAGCATGGTTCTCCCACCCAGGGAAGCGGGCGCAGGCACGTACACCCAACGCGTTTCCGACCTTGCAGAAGAAGGAGTAATGAGCAAAGCTACATCTGAATGGAAACAACACTAGTCACCTCGAGACCATCAAAGATATCTTTGAAAAGCGGGCCAGTCTGCGCCTGGTCTTTTCCCCCACCGAGAGTATTGGTGTGGCTCAGCCAAACGAGAGCCACGCCATCCTTGACCTTGATCTCCTTTGACTCTGGTGTTGCCAGTACGACAACGTCGAACCAGCTCCAGCTTCCCATGTGGGGCTTCGAGCCCTGGTCATGTGATTTCGTCTCCAACTGGACGCTCACGATATTCTCTAGGATATTCTTGTCAAGGGCCTACGGGGAGCATGAGTTTCGATGTCGGATCTGCTGAGATGGGGCGCAGCTAACCGGTGTATGAAACCATATCTGCGATGTGACTTGATCGTCCTTGGCTTTGATGTTGCATGGGGCTGTAGCTGCAACGGAGTACAGATCCTTTTCAATGGTGAACTTGGACATGAGGGAGCGGTGTGATTAGCGATGTTGGGAGAACTAGGGTAATCACATCCTTTTAAAAGCAGGTGTGAATAAGATTAGCGCCCGCATAGGTGAAAGGCACATGAACTATTTCATTCTCGGTGTCAAAGAGCTGTCGTCAATTGTATTTGTTAAGGGATCAAGGAGCAAATTTTATGGAACACCGCAGAGAACTTGTGTCAGCGGAAATTCAACGGCGCTAGAAGGAATGGGAGCTCATGAGTATTGATCGAAAGTCAAACAAATCGAAATACTGTACACATGATGAAGGATCTTTGGTCCTATCCGTCCACCGAAGACCTCGGCTGATAATGTATTGGTATTGTGGCTGGAATACCCCCTGTACAGGTGATCGATCGACAATGGTGAATGATCCTGTCCTCATCCTTGTTCTTTGCTTGCCCCTCCTTGTAA
>JAFLHD010000094.1:0-10910 GCA_018856295.1 Blastosporella zonata | reverse complement strand
CTCCATTCGTCAGATCAAGTGCTCCGGATCCTGCTCTTCGTTTGCTCTTTGACATCGGGGTATATATACTTAAAGGGCAATCAGGCATAATCCCAGTCTCCCTGACCCATCACTTGTCATGGACGCGTTGATCACTGCACCGGGAAACACGGCTGTTATCGAAAGGATTCCCATCCCAGAGCCAGATGCCGACGAAATCCGGTCAGGCTGATGTGTTATAAGGCTTGACATCATTGTTCATTAACATAATCGTGCAGAATTGAAGTGTGTGCGGTGTCGCTGAACCCGGTAGATGCACTATATACTCTAGCACCACCTGCTCCGGACGATCCTGGCCGCGTCGTGGGCAGCGATTTCGCCGGGGTCGTCGAGAAGATTGGAGCAAATGTCACGCAATGGAAAGTAGGGGACCGAGTGACAGGCTTTGTCCAGGGCGGTAAGCTTAGTGTAACCTATGCTCGGAGCCCAAAGTTTACACCACATCAGCCACTGCTGAAAACCGCCGTCCTGGGGGGTTCGCAGAATACGCTATACTTGAGGCCGATCTAGCAATCAGAATCCCCTCCAATGTATCTTTCGAAGAGGCTTCTACAGTGCCCCTCTGCGCTTTGACTGCTGCTCAGGTAAGAGCTACCTACCTACATCAACCCATTGCCGGTCCTTATTATTGCAGATGCTTTTCATTACTCTCGGACTAAATGCTCCTTTCAATAACCCAGCCACGGTCACCAACAAGTTGAAGGGTGACTCACCTGCTATCTTGATTTATTCTGCGGCGACTTCTGTCGGAATCTTTGCCGTTGATCTGGCGTTGATCGCGCGTACCCCAGAGGGCAAGCCGTATCGAGTTTTCGCAACCGCAAGTTCAAAGCACCACGAGAAACTCTTGAAGCAAGGCGTCGAAGCTGTTTTTGACTATCGCGATCCCGACTGGCCTGCAAAGGCACGCCAGGTATCTGGCGGTATTGACGCAGCACTGGATTGTATCGCGGAAGGAGCCTCCACGGCCCAAGTTTCTCATTCATTTAGAGACGGCGGAGGGACTATGGCGACCGTTCGTCGAGAGGCTTGGACGAGAGAGGGTGTCAAAGAAGGTGTGACTGGGATCTACAGTGCGGTATGGGCCGGCCTTGGCCATGAACTTCATTATTATGGTGTGTCGCCTGGTTTCTTGGCACTTTCAGAGAGTTCTAAACATCACAACCAGGTAAATACATCCCTGCGTCAGATGAATGGAGAGCCTTTACCGTTGAATTTTACAACTACCTCTCTGCCGACCCTCACCGATTCCCCATTACACATATTACTCCGCGCATCATGCCCGACGGCCTTCATGGCATCGTGCCTCTTGCTTTCCCTCTCCTTGGGGAGGACCTCGTTATCGAACGAAACTATGCAGGACCCGCCGATTATTTGAAGCCTATCTCCGCCGAAAAACTTGTCTTTCCCCTCAAGCCCCAGCCCAAATGACTCATGAGAGGTCGTGTAGTCATAGAATAGCTTTCCATGGGACAATAAATTCCTTATGTTGCAATTTAAAAGATAAATTGAGAGGCAGGTGGCAACTGGAATCAAGACTGGAATTAGAACTTTTGGATGGTGGTTCAAGTTGGGTGGGTGGCCCTTGGGGCGTGGTCACTCAAGTCTGAACTTGGAGTCAACAACATCATTTGATCGGAGTTCGACTTGTTGTGCTTCTCCCTCTACTCTCCCTCGATGTCACAATTTCCGTGGAATAGATTGAAAGCAGGGACTCTGCGCAATATATGCACGGACTTGGGCTTCACGTATTCGAATGGATCCTCCAAAGATGTCATGCAGAACTTTCTGAACGATGTTCAGAAATCAGGCCGTACGTCCCACAATGTGCACTTTTCCTTCTCAACCAATATTTTTATTACAGTTGAACTTGCACTGGAACGCAACTCTAACCAGAAAAAGCGAGAGAAATCCGCTCAGCGTTCTCCCGAAAGAATCAGCATTCGTACGCGGAACGTAACAGTGGTGTCTGACTATGACACGCGACATAAGAAAAGGAGGAGGTTGTCGGTTCCTGGACCTTTACTCACTCGACGCAAGTCCGCTCTGGCAACAACCAGCGATGAGCCGTCGCCGAAACGTCGCGGACGGCCCCCTGCTAAACACAAACCCACGCCCAGAGCCAAAAAAGCTGACGCCGAACCTCCGTCATCGAATCGACGACAAATTTTCGACGGTGTTGTGCTGAGTGCACCGCGGCCTAACTCCAAGGGGAAGGAGAAGGCCGTTGGCGATGCCGGAAATGAGGAGGATGCCGTCGGTGAGGAGGATGCCGTCGGTGAGGAGGATGCCGTTGGTGAGGAGGATGCTGAGGGGAACGTGGATATGGAGTACGGGGACGACGGCTTGATTCCGGAGACAGGAGTGGAATCATCCCTGGCTAGTTCCAATAAAGGTGAGTAAGGATTTCTTTTTCCTCAAGGAAATACAGATCTCTTTGCAGAAAATGAATCAATCCGCGGCGACGTTTCGGAAGAAGACGTAGAATATTTAGAGGAACGTGTCACACGTAAGCGCGACGTTTGACGATATAACGGAGTCTTAACCTTCTCTCCCAGACGACATTGGAACTGCCCCTTCTACTGGTGGGACATCCGTTTATGCCACAATTCGCAACCAATTGCTCATGAGCTTTAGTTCTCGAAAGCAGACTGCAGTTGCGAACAGCGTTACCCGTGCCTCCGGAAGATAAAGATGCTGATGCTGAAGGTCTGTTGCTGGTGGAACCAGAGAAGGCGGGATTGGAAGTGCCCATGATGGTGGACAATGATGTGGAGGGTCACACATCTGTATGTTCAAGCTATTTCCCTAATGTAATGACCCGTGATTAACTCTTGTGCCAGGAGGATCTTAGTAATCTTGATGAGGTTTTGCGCCTAGCTGTGGACGCGAACGGATTCTGAAGAGAGAAGTGCACTCTCTATGCCCCATATCTCCCGATGCCCCTTTTCGCATCTTTTTATCTATAAGCGCCCGAGTAATCATTTATATTTGCACCCTTGTATGTACAAACTACTTCTTACTTCCCGAGTTTGAGGACCTGTTCGTAGAAACCCAATTCCCTTTCCAATGAATCCACAATATTCTCCTCCCGAAGCCAGCCATGCCCTTCTCCAGGATACATTTTGTACTCAATGATGCCACCTTTAGCCTTGACACTTTCATAGATTATCTCCGCTTGCTCCTTGGGCACGACTTTATCATCCTCCCCTTGGAGAATCTGGAATATGGGTAAGCAAAACCCACGAAGGAGGGGTCATAAAAGACTCACGAGAAGTGGAGCGACGATTCTGTCGGCGTGGTTGCGCGGCGACCGAGCCTTGTACACCTCTGGAATCTCCACAGATGTGCCACCCATCAGCTTCTCCAAATATCTCGCCTCGAATTTATGTGTGTGCTCCGCCAACGGGAACAGATCCGAAATACCATATGATGACGTACCAGCGGCGAAGGTCGTCACATCAGGCGCGGTCGCGAGCGCACAAAGCACGGTATATCCGCCTGCAGAGCCTCCGGTGATAACAATGCGTTTAGGGTCGACGAGGTTGTAGGGATCACTCGAAATGATCTGCGCTGCCTTGATACAATCCCCCGAGTCAACGACGCCCCAGTTTCCAGCAAGACGAAGGATATACTCGCGCCCGTACCCGGAAGAGCCGCCATAGTTCACGTCAAGCCTGTGTCAACTTTGTCAACGCTCAAGAACAAAATTGGGAGAGATTAGACGCACCATCCCCATCCACGTGAAGTAAAGTACTGGATCTTCCAGCTCAGACGCTGCGATGAGAGACCCGTGGGGCCACCGTGTGCGTGTAATACACAGGGTGGGCGCTCGCCTTGAATACTGGAGCCTGAATAGTTAGGGTTCTTGGGCGGGTAGTAGACCACATGAATGGGATCGTCGTTGTCAGCTTTAACCGAAATGGGCTTAGGAAGGGACACAAAATCATTGGAGAATGCGGGGGTAGCAGCGGATTTGAGCGTGGTGAATTTCAGTGCTCCAGACGTGGGTTCAAAGGTAAAGCCAATGATGCTTGAATCTTCGTCCACCTTCCCACCGGAAAAGACTACTTCGCGTGCCGTCCGAGATCGCGACCAAATGAAACTAATGACAACATATGGGGTGTCCACGGTTTGCGGCGGTGAGCCCCCTTCGAGATCGACTATGCTGAGTCGATCTCGACCGTCCTTGATAGTAATAAACACGGCCAATTTGCCTTCTTGATCGAGGATGGCGTAAGGAGACGTCTGCAAGGCCCATCCAGGATATCCAAACTCGTACTGAACGGGCTCGGGGAACAGAGCTGTTGCCTGGCCATTCTGATACTTCCACGGATTAATGTAACCAGACTCATCCGATGTGAATATAAGAGTTTCGTTGTTT
This sequence comes from Blastosporella zonata, assembly GCA_018856295.1. Classification (NCBI taxonomy): domain Eukaryota; kingdom Fungi; phylum Basidiomycota; class Agaricomycetes; order Agaricales; family Lyophyllaceae; genus Blastosporella; species Blastosporella zonata. Next base: position 6,487 of record JAFLHD010000094.1, on the reverse strand, counting down.
GCCCACGATGGGAATGCTGCGCTGACCTTCAGCGCCTCGCCAGCAACGTGGGTGAGGTTCTTCACAGATATTGTATCGGAATCTATGGTGGTATCTGCGACGTAGATGAGCCCACCCTCCCATGGCATATCGGGGTGAGACCACTGCTGCCAAGCAAGGCGAGTACCGTCCGGAGAGAACTTGGGAGATGCGTAAAAGTCAACGCCTGAAACAAGAGGATGGACGCTGTTGGTATTCGTGTTGATCACACAAAGTGTGTTAATTATCGCAGACGGCTCATCGATGGTATGGTCTTCCTGGATTGCGACGAGAAGATGGGTATGCACAGGATGGACATCGAAATCTGCGAAACGGTGGATGTTGCTTTCTGTTTCTGCAGAGTCAGCATTTGGGTATTATGATCGAGAAAGTACTCGCCTGGAGTAACAGCTTCAGGGTTAGATCCTTCCTTTACACGATACACACGTCCATCCAGAATATGCGAAAAATATATCGTGCCGCCGTGGACAATGGCAGCGCCGCCTCCGTATTCATGAACCCCCGTTCGCACATTCCAGTTGCCAGGAGTCAGATCTGCTTTGCTCTCGGTATCGATGATAGTGACACGGCCTCCTTCGGACGGCCTCCTCTCAAGATGATAGACCTTGGAAGTGATGGGGTCGGCGAGAATGCCACTGACGGGTAGAGCCTAGATTGCATAGATCAGATATTTGATTGGAAGAAGCAGAACCGGTGATGAACGGACTGACGCCCTTTGTAATCGCCTGGGCAGTTATAGGGGACGACCACGTTCCGTAGGGAGCGCTTTGAGGATTCATTCTGAACAATGCTTTAGCAGCGGTGGTAACTGTGATGTACGCTCAGTACAGAGTCACGGCCAGACCAGGCCGCACTCTGCCGGAGTTTATACTTGCAATCGACCACCACCCTGATTCTTGTCCGATTCTCCCAGTCCCCAGTCTTCTCCTTGCGTGTTCTTTCTTATCAGACGAGTACTTTTCTACTTCAGATTGCGAAACTATACCGATTTTTATTTTTGAATCTATCTGTCGACCAGAAATACATCCATTGCAACTATACAGCCTCAAGTTACGTGGTACTCTTAATGCCATTCGCAAGGGATATCCATGTAGGACGGGAGGAGATATCCTTGTACCACCACCGTACTCTCCACGGCTAGCAAATCACTGGCCTACCTTGCGACATTGGGCTTAGTATTGATGATGTTGATGCCGCTTTAATGAAGCCCAAGGGCGAATGGAAGGTGGTACAAATCAGCAAGGGTGAGCTCCTACAAAATTGGTCTGTTATCAAAACATCGAGTTCGACCTAATGACTCACATCACCAACCTGGTACTTTTGCTTGCTCAAATACATCAAATTTGGCGTCAAGCTTCTCGGTTTGTCGTTCGACGACCGAGTCCTTGTTCAGTGACAAGCCAACGCGTCTGCATTTTTATGGTTTGGCTTCGGCAAAAGATCAGAAGATGGACTTACGGTTTAAAGACCTTTTCATAGAAAATAGACGATGCCAATGGATCGAAACCGTGACCTCGATCGAAGTTGCCTGCTCGAAAAGAGCAATTTCCTTGAGGTCAGCTGGTATGAGTTTCGTTCCTTGATTGGCAAATTTCGTTGATATGTAGCGACCAGACTCTCAAAGAGAATGAACTCATCGTCGGTCTTACGAGTGAAAATTAATCCGCATTCTCGCGACTTCAGGAGGATGCTTACAATATAGGGAACTTGGCCAAAGGGCTGCTTCTTTACAAAGTCAACACTCTTGTGGTCGTTGTTGGCCCTATCGATGTCGATGATGTCGAATGGAACTTCCTTCTCAAGAAGGATCAACGCGGCGCGGCACGAGTTGGTCGACTGGGAGAATGCGTGCAGCCATGCTTTAGGAGAGAGTGGATATATTGATATCTGTCAGTCAGGAACTGTGGCGACCCTTGCAACCCATTCGGACGAAAGCCTTACTCGAATGCGTGCCTTGAGACTATGTACATATGTCACTCGCACTCGGGGATAAGGCCTCGATGAAGTTTCGAATGATCATGATTCGATACAATTGAACTATGCTATGCTACACTTTGGGGTACGGGGTATATGTGATACAGAAATGTGAAGAAGGATAAAGGTATGAAGAGTATGAGATCCTCCCAGCAGAAAATGGCCAGCGTTCAGACCGATATGCAATTAATCAGCTAGAGAAGGCTGGAGCTCGATCTTCTGAGTTATCTCCTCAATCAATATATTGGTCGTTTTTGCCCATTCTGACATCTTATCCAAGATTTCTGATAGTACGATATTCCACAGATCGGTGTCTGTCGATTGGGGTTCAAGTTTGAGAGACGCGAAATCTGATGGGTCGTAGCCGCATTCCACGACGAACTGGGAGAGTGTCATCGTATTGGGCGAGACGGCCATTGAAGCTGGATCAAAGCTAGTGGGAAATCGTCAATTAAAGTTGCCGTGGTTGGAGATTAAATACGAACCTCATATCTTCCTCGTTGTACTCGAAGTTCGGTGGAAAGATGAAATTTTCGGGAGCAATGCTATTTGCCCAATATCAATGATTTGCCTTCTACGTAAATACGAAATATCCAACTCACTTCATGTCTTGGCATATACCATTAGAGAATTCGGTGGCTTGTGGTGATACACTCCTATAATTAATTTAGGCAACCTTGTAGTATAGATGCAGCAAAAGGAACCCACAAAATAAACGCATTGAATTCTTCGTCGGTGATGTAAGGTTCTGGCTCAACCAGTTCTTCAAAGATGTTGGGAAAAAGTGTCGTAAGATCATCATGTATTATCATCGCAGATGTCGACATTATAGCGAGCGAAAGACTAGTGTACAAGACGCGTGGGCGTGGGCGTGGGCGATGTTTGACGGGGCATGATGCGACGTTATGACTAGTTTATATATCCTGTGGGCGACAAGAGCTCAATTAGGGTCTCCCTTTTGGCTAATCTAATTGTAGAAGGGCATTATGAAAAGAACAAGGGGGTCAAGGAATGGAAAAGAGCTCTTGTTTTTGATGACATGTGACCTTGGAATGTTGCCATATCACCGAGCTTTCCTAATAGGAGAACAAGAGCTATGGCTCCACAGATGTGGCGCACCCACAAAAACATCGCTTCGAAGCACAACGGCCATAAGGAGCGTATGAACAAAAGGCGAGTGCAAGTCCATCAGAAGAAATAAGCGATGCTATGATGACATGGATCAAATGGTGTCTCCCCGTGACCAACCTCTTTTGATTGACGTGAGGCGTCTACAATAAGGCCCCACAACAAGAATCTCAATGGTGGGTACCGTATTGTTCGTCCAAGGGAGTTCTGAGTTGGATGCGGCTGGAAAAGGACTTGAAATGTAGAGGGAACAATTAAATGATTTCGGCAAAAAGTCATTGTGGTGACTAAGCAACGTTTAGGGGGTCCTCGAATCTCGGTGCTGTTCCAATTCAAAGCCAAAGAGTTTTTCGACAGTCTATGAAATACATCGGACGCTCACATTAACCCTCCATTTTCTAGGTCGTCAGAGATGGTGATAGGTTTGATGCGCTTTCTAATGCACCCTCAGAATCCAATCTCTTTTCAAGTCCCCAATCCTTATCCACAGTCTTCCTCAATGGTAAATCCTTCATGAAAAGGATTGTAAACTCCCCAAGAGCGCATAAGACCTCCGTCGCGATCCACAGCACGCGGAAGCTCTCGAGGAAGCCGATCTGCACATCATGTTTCAAGGGCTCTGATTGTAGGCACGATGCTGTAGGCGATGTCGACGGAATCAGCGAGGACGTTGGATGATGCCCGCGGGTGTTCGGTGCCGCCCCATGTGAGCCCAATCATACATGCACAACCCGATACTACAATGATCGCATTTCCACTGATATGGAGTTAGAATAATTGCATGGGTAGGGAGAAGTATTCGATAACAAACACCCAATCAATCTTGAAGAACTTGGAACGGAACGTCTCTTTGGTAGTCTTGCGCGAGTCCACAGAGCGGAAGATTAATATCTAGATTAGTTCCCTGTAAAAGACGAGCAGCCAAACACAACTTGTGGTGCTTACAGAAGAGCCATCGCCAGCTCGCCTTTTCCGCAAGGCCACCAGCTATAAAAGACGCAGTCGCCGATCCCAGAGTCCACATGCTATCCAAACGAGAAGGCTCTGTAAGTCCGAGGTCGATCAAAGAAGAGAGCCAGAATAACGAACAGGCCAGTAATACCCATGAACAGACCACGTTCTCTCAGTGGCACAAGGGCTGCCGTGATGGTAGCCGTGAGCGACTGGATGATACCTCCTCCTACTCCCTGTATTGCTGATATCGAATGAACCATATCAGATGCATTTCTATTATAACAGAAAGGTCACACCTCTTCCGACAATGAGAACCGTCATCGTCGGGGCAGCGCCCGCGATCGCGGAGCCTGCCGCAAGCACCACGATGCCAACCTGAATTACTGGGCGCCTTCCGAATATCTGCGCGAGGTTACCGCTCAAGGGTATATACATGACGACGATGAAAGCGCATATGTAGAGAAAACCCAGGCGAAATCTTTCCCTTGCAGTGCGTGGACTATTGTTGCAGCGGTGCCCACACCTGCCTGAAAGATGAAGCTAATTAAAGCCAGGAAAAGGAGAATTTAAAGACGAACACTCACAAGGTCGATGAAAATAGTGTACATGAGCAGAGGGCCACAAAAACAAGCCAGAAACGGATGTTGCGTTTAGGCGACGAAATTTCGACATCGTCGACCGGGCGGAATCAGATGCTGAGACGCGCTTTTCGTCATGATTAGTATGTCTAGAAGGTTCAGCTGTTAGGGTTGCATTGGCGGGCATCTCTGGGACAGCAATGGATCCTAGCCTTGACACTTATGGTAAGATGTCAATATTGGGGAAACCGCGACTTGATGCAGTGTGATGAAGATGTTTCTGGTCATTGGTCCGATGTGATGGAATGAAGAAAGCCTCCCCATGTACAAATGTCACTTAGTTTCTCGGATCTGACGTGCAGGAGACTGATGTATGGAGCACTTGCTGCCGGTGTAGAGGGGCTAGGAAGAAATGCCGTCAGCTGGTTTCAAAGTGGAGAAAGTTTGGCAGATAAATTACCGACTGTCCTGAAAGGTTAGTTACTTAAAGACGATGGGCACAATTGGAGACACAGAATTATTGACTTTCAAACTACCAGATCATCGGGAAGCTCGGGAAGGCTTGGATGTGGACGGAAAACGACTCTGTACGAAATCTATGGTCCAGCGGTCGAAAAGTTTTAAGACTAGCGAGAAGAAGCTCAGTTAGCTGTTCATAAATGTCCATGCGAGTGTTCAATTTTAGCATCGCCATCAACTGACAATTTGAGATAAGATAACCGCTTTCCATTTAACTCCTTGTACATCTCAACACTGTACGCATGGACGTTCTTCTTCGGACTGACGAACAAGCCCGACTTCGTAAGTCTCCACTTGCAACGTGCCAACATACTCTGGTCCTTCTGAATGCTATCATTTTGATCCACGAGTTCTAGTCTCCTATAGCAGACAGCTTATAACAGCTGACAATCGATCTGTTTATATGCTTGAGTCCTTTTCTAGCATTAGCCACCATGCATTTCATGCATGGGATCCTGAAAGATTTGGCCAACTACTCAGAAAGACCTCTTTTCAAACGATATGTGGGCACAGCGGACTCTCCATCGTGGACATCTATTTCATATGGCGAGCATTTGACCTCCCAATATATCGATTTACTGCATATCTACGCGCTCATTCGAGCTGGATATATACCACAGATATGGGGATCACTGTGATTGATCAAAGCCCCTCGCGTATGTAACGGAAAGGCGCTCGTTTACGATCCGACCCTTGTGGAGCACGTTCAAAATATCACTGTGCCCACCTGTGTAATTCCGGACCTAGAAACCACGCCAGATGTTCCGGCTTCCGAGCTCGGCGGCCTTCCAGAGGCAGAAGACGAGGATGAAGTTGCGATGATCTTTCATACAAGCGGAACAACATCAGGACGACCAAAGCCTGGGCCTCAGACACACAGGTGGCTTTTTTCGCAGTCAAAAGTTAACTGGCCGGGTGCATGGCAGTCGGAAGCGAAGGCTCAAAAGTGTTTCAACAACTTGGGCTCTTTTGGGTACGTCGGCACTGGGACAGGTGCGTCTGACTTCGTTTTGATTAGATCTCAACTACCTTGCGCCAGCGGGGCAGTGCATTATCCAGACCTCCAAGCCAGATTTCGATGCAGATGAACTCCTGGCCATGGTTCACACCCAAGGGCTCAACAACCCCTCTGTTATTTGGACTTTGGCTTTCCAAGCTTTTGACAGTCGCGAGGGTCAACCCAGATGTGCTTGACGCTTTGCGAAACATGCAACAGACATCTTTCACTGGAGAGGCGCTGCATCCGGAGGACGCCCGCTGGGTTGTCGAGCAAAATCTTCCTGTGACCGTAAGTC
>JAFLHD010000093.1:0-23995 GCA_018856295.1 Blastosporella zonata | reverse complement strand
AAAGTGCGTTTGTTTTTCACATGGGCAGACGTAACGACATTGTACCTATCATTGTGACGGCATAGAACAAACCTACTCCGCGGAAGCCTCGACACCAACGTCGGCAACCCGGACATCTTGTGAATCCCTTTCCCTTAATCATCGAGCTCGAGTTGTCGTTGTGGCGAAGAAATCCTGCAGGCGAAAAGACCGTCGTGCAATGCAAGCAGAGAACCTTCATTTGTTCTAACCTTGCTTAGATAGCATAAGATCATTCAAACAAATGGCTATAAGGGCGCTATGAACAGTCCAGACAAATCTTCCTTGTTCTCTTGTTGTGTAAAAGTAAGTAGTGTAGTTGTATGTATGTTTGGCGATCGAGTCCGTCTCGGATGATGGAAAAATTCTAGGCCAAATCGACCAGGGGATGGCTTGAACATTATGCGTATTTGGCAGTCAGCATGAAATGGGGCGAACCAGCGAGAAAGCGAAAATATTGCTTGTCATGAATGATTAAGAACGTCTATCGCCAATACGCTGCAGGTGGTCCACTAAGTAAATCTTCCTAGCGTGACGTTGTTCTAAGTAGGGTTGCAACTTGAACGATTATGCGCATGGCGACATATCACTTTCTACAATTTTAGCAATTACAGAACCTCTTGCAGGCTCAGTTTCGGCTTTGGGTTCAATAGAGTATACACCTCTCCCACACAGTTCAGCCGAAGATGTTGATCAAGCTGGACCAAGGTGTGAACGTCTTCCGTAAAGGGTCGCATTTTACAAGACGTACCTCCTTTTACTGACTCATTGCGGTGAGTATTGCTGTAGAGAGGCCCTCCCTCGACCGAAAATGATTAATGAGAGTGTCAAAAGCCGCAGGTATACGTATCTGTGTCTACGGCAGTGAAGCTCAGGAGGGTAATTCATGTGACAGTCAGAACACTAGTATGACGGAGCCAAGCCGGAGAGAGGAGAGAACAATGATGCACAAAAAAAGAGTTTTTCCCATTGAGAGCCTCAAGGCGAGGTACGCACAAGAACAGAAACTTACTTAACCTAGCACAAGACTAGCTGAAGTGGCTTGTTCGGGCTCTGGATATATCAGATGATGATGGAACTTGATGAAGTTATTGTACTGAAAGCAGGAAGATGGCTTGTAATTGTTCAGGCTCATACCGCAATTGTGTATCCAATTGTTCTCCAAGGGCTGATCGGAAATCACCCCCGAAAAGGAAATCGTTGTACTACACATTCTTGTCCCCAATTTAGGAACGGCCGCTATTGAAAAACCCTCTGCCTTCCCGACCATTGATTTCTAGCCGACCGCCCCTTTTTTTCTTAGTAGTAGACGACTCCCTCACGCCCTTTTAAATATGTCCCCTGACAATTCCATGGTAGGTCAATCTGATCTTCCGAGCATGCACACCACCTAATATCAAATCACAGTATTCCTACGACAAAGAAAAACTCTTGGTGCGTTCATTTATATCTTTCTTGCTTTCAACACCAATCTTATGGGGTTCCAGGATACTCCCTGCCGGGGAACCCAGAAAATAAAGTACCAGCCTCACGAAGAATGGGATTTCCTTCTCGACATGCCCACCCATCCAATCGACGTATCACTAGTGCTACCACACTACCGCGCACGGAATCAACCTATCGATCATCGCATGGGCATGTTCATAGGTAGTGAATCAGCCCCCATCAAAGTGAAAGTTGTGAGTATTTTCAACACCACCCAACACATACTAGCATCTCACCCTCACAACTGTTCTAGTGTAGGCAGTACCCCCGCTCTCGATTTTACCTTGAAGTACAAGCCGGAACCTCAGATGTCACTGTCTGGCTTCCCTCTGACTTCAAGGGCCAAATTCACCATAACGGCAAAGCCTGTTACTCCGCAGGCTTCGTCAACCGGGTTCTGCAGAATACACGCGTAAACGAGCCCGAATACGACGAGGTGTGCAATGAGGACGATGTCGTCGTGTCTACACGCGGTCGCATTACCTTCCGGATGTGGGACATCCAAACATCCGCACCGGAGAACACACACAAGGAGACCCTGAAACGCATGTTTGGTTGCACTCGAAAGGCCCCCGAGACGACGATCGACTGGGACTTTCTCTTAGAGGACTGATCGCAGTTCTCCGTCCCCCTCGCTTGCATCTACGTGTTTCTGCTGCACGCTCCTACCATACCGACACTTAATTCGTCTGGCACTTGACTCTCCTTTTTACACATTCATCATCGGCTCCTGCTTACACGCACCCACGCACCACATCACATCCTTCTCTATCAGCACTGACTCTTCACCTGTAGCTCTATCTATCTCGGCATTTGTACACGCACACATTCCCGCTTTTTATGGCCCATTACACCTGTAGCAATAGCTTTCCGTTCTCTCTATTCCACCTTTACAATACTTTATATGCATATCATCCTCAGAATTATGAATTATGCTCGAAGTACTCTTTGGTGATTTCTGAGGGACCGTCGTCAAGGACCATAAAGGTTGAGCATCAGATCCGATAATATACAGGCGGAAAAACTAAAGGAACTTGGGCTATGTAGATGGGCAGAGTTGCAACGTTTATCGCCATGTTTTCGCCGCCTCGTAGGCAATATGCCACCCCGTCCAAACAGAACCCACCAGCGGGCCATCGGCGCATGATATTCGGGAGCAAGCCCATGTATTGATGAAGTGACCCTTCATAGTAAAAGTTAGGCGTAACCCGGTCACTCGGAGTGACCGCGACGTCCAGCTCCAGCAAGACATTGCTCGACAGTCTCTAGAAGAGCTGAATTCTCGAGAGCAGCGGCAACACGCTCTTTGTCATTCAACTGCTTATTCACTGTATGAAACAATGAGTAACCATGCAAAAAGTCTCGAACGACCAACGTACCCGCATGCTCGCTCTGATGCGATCCGGGTTTCAGGAGAATATCCACCTTATAGCGATCAGGGAGACTCCGAAGAAGGCGTACACGGATGGAGAGACCTAAAATGATGTCAAGGTCCGCTCGATGGAGTGAGATGGGTACACACCAATGAGAGTGGACATGCCGCAGTGCGGTATAGTTGGCGTAAACTCGACAAATACACGATTCCCGGTTACATTTATTTGTGGCGCTGACACAACACGCAGCTCTTCCAGTGTATTAGGATGTTCTGGGTCATCTATGGAGCGAATTAAGTCTGTCGCAAATGTTTTTTTTAATGTTGGCTAACAAGAAGAGATGTGATGACAAACACACCGAATATTTCATCTTGGTCGATGGGATCCGCGTCGTCAAGGAAATCCTCTTGTACAGCTTTCTCGTTTATCCAGAGGGATTGCTTGGTGAGATCCGACTTTCGAACAGTGGGTTTCGTCGAGAAAATGGTAGGATTTGGATTAAAGATCTCTCCAGGCATCGCGGTTAAAGTGAAGGTTCCTTAAGGAGTTCGGGTGACGGGCCGCGTCTATCACGTGATTCGGATTTGGATGTCGCGTCGTTCAGCCTCGTTCTTCCTCGCCTTACTATCCGACCACCACCACCTTAGAGATTTATAGATATGCCACCCAAGGTGTGTGTCTGATTTTGAGGGCAGACAACCGATCCTCATAGCGCGTGCCCGTCAAGCGTAAACACAACGAAGATTCGGCTGCTGAAGCTGCTCCGTCGACGCGAGCGACACGCAGCTCTACCCGCAATTCCAAGGCCGCATCATCATCAGCATCTACAAGTAAATCGGCAGACAAGAAGACCATAGAAGAGGAAGGGGATCAATTGGTGCGTCTTCCACGTGTTTTGAAATGTCCATTCATCCGGGTAAACCCGCTCATTCTGACGACGTTGAGCAGGAAACCGAAGCATTTTCTACCGCGAAGAAGATGAAGACAACCAAGGCATCCACGAAGGCCACCACTGCAGCGACAAAGACCGCGAAAGCAAGCACCAAGAAATCTACTGCATCATCTTCCAAGTGAGTGAACCTCCGGCGCGCCTATTTCTTCAGTAATATCTGACATTTTCACTCCCTCAATTCTTCCACTCATTTCTGCTTTTACATTTTTTTTGGCGTTCACTGAATAGAGCTGCTGAGGTAAGCTTCACGCGTCACGTTCCATGACGTGTTAGCACGAGGTTGATCTCCAAGTCTCACTGTTAGAAAAGCGGTGCAAGCAAACGCAAGTCGTGAGTTTCCTTTCATCATCATCCATCTTTCCCGTATACCAAAGACGCCGTGTCTGGCCTTTGGATGCAACTCACATGAGATTCTTTTCGTCTCTTTGCTGTACTCATAACGTAAAAACTCTGTACAGCGATGATAATGTCATATTACAGACGAAGGGTAGTATTCCCGAGGTGCGTGTCAAAATCTCGCCTGGATTCGACGACTTATATTTGGAACTACTGAACAGGCTACAACGCCCAGCACTATCAGCGAACCTCCAGCATCTGCGAAAAAGCAACCACCACCATCTCGCATTAGCAGCACAAATGAACCCTATACTCCGGCGCGTGGACAGGCCCTATTCAAGGAGTACGAAGAGGGTGATGAGCCCAACACTATTGGGTCCGAGGGCTTTGTACGGCTCTGCAGTGACGCCAACTTTGCTATGGATGGGTCATTGCCCCTTATCCTCGCGTGGCAATTAGGGACCAAAGAGATGATGAAAATAACAGCAGAAGAGTGGCGAAAGGGCACACAGTCGCTCCAGTGAGTTAGAAATTTGTCTGATCAACTGCATCGGTTTGACGTTGTATGGCTGTGCGTATAGGATTTCAAGCTTGCCCGCTCTGGCTCTGGCTGTCAATGACCTCGCGGATGCGCTCATACTCAACAAGACAGTAACGACACAAAAGACCAAAACGGATATTTATGACAAGACTGTCTACTTGAAGTATTGCCAGGACAAGAAGGCTTCTTTTAACAAGCTATACATGTTCTGCTTCACACTCGTAAAGCCTGAGTAAGTCTGTATAGACTCCTTTGTTTGCAATTCTTTCTCATCGTCACGCACCGCAGGCAATCGAAGAACATTGACATGGAAGTCGGTCGCTCTTCCGTTTTTTCTTTCGCCCGCATTTAAGTCGCATGCTTCGCTTTAGACTGCCACAGCTCTTTGGTCGGTCCTTCTCACGCCTCAATATCCCTTAATGGAAGAAATCATTAGCTTCATCGGCGTGGGTGTTGCATCATTTGTTCGACTACTGAACCTCATCTTGCGAAATGATACACAGGACAACATCACAGCCTACAAAGCAGCCAACAAAGATTTGTGGAGCATGGTATGTGCTATGCACCTGTCTACGTATCACCATCACCATCTGATGTCGACGATATTGTAGATGCTCGAATTCTGCGAAACGGTAAATCCTAATCTAAGCGATTACGAAAGTGATGGGGTAAGTCTCTTTGCGCTCTGTGTTTTTCCTACCGTTAAGGGGTCTCTTTAGGCTTGGCCCACTCTCCTTGATAACTTCGTGACTTGGAAAAGGGGTCCACAGGTGGATGAATCTTCGACTGCTTGATACAGACTCGTTTGTAGCCGCATATGGGACCCTCGGTTCAACACTCTTGCTTTGGTATTTATGTTGTCATTGGATCCTGTATTTGTTATCATGCCTCTCATCCGCTGTTATATTTGAGCATGGCTACCGACTGTCCTATGATTGGACATTGACTAGTTGACTCCCATAAAAATGAAGGCTTGCGGTCTCATAAAATTCCATACATGTAGAGTCCAGGTAGATATGTACTGAGGACTTCATCGCCGACTCAAGCCTCCGACCTGAGGGCCCCAAGGGGACCTAGTTTACGAGCGTGACTGTGTCCGATGGATGGGCGACATCGAACGTGGTGCAGAAACCTCATGGGCTCCATCCTCCCAAACTTCTTCCAAGGGTAGATTCGGGCGCTGAACTGTGCCAGCCAGCTCAAAGTCGTCCCCATCATTATAAGAAACCGGGTTCTGCGGGTGGACAGATGCCTCGTGGCTGCCAGCTAATTCAGAGTGGTGTTGATGGTGTAGGGGGAGGATTTCGGCGTTCTCGCGTTTGATACGAGGAGAATAAGGGCGATGGGAGAGCTCGTCAGCAAGGCTGGGGTAGTACTGGCGGTAGGTGAAGTACGATACGACTGTACCAATGATCGATCCCACAAGAACATCATGCCAGTGATCTGCGGAGTGGAAATGTCACAAATCGATTCGATTATGGCGAAGGGGGGAAACAGCTTACGGCGGTAGTCCATTGTGCGTGATATAGCAACTAGAGCGGCAGCGGAAAAAGGTGCAAGGGCTAACCAGGCTTTCCCCTACGTGAAACGTGTTCGTGAGATGAGATCCTGGTCATTTCCAAATAGAGGGGCTTACTGCATGCCCACGTCGATCAAAAAGGTGCAGCTTTCCGGACAGGTAGAAGGCCAAAAAACCTAGTCCGGCGAATGAAACTTCATAAACCAGGTCAAATTTTTATATAGTGATCGATAAGCATTATGGATACGACGTACGACTCGAATGGCCAGACGGGAAGCTGCGGAAACCGTCGCGGAGGATAGCATTATCAGTCTGCGTGCATAGTTGCCAGTAAGACAGGCCAAATTCGGGGTCGACCGTCCCAGTAGGCAACTGACATCGGGAAAGAATATCTGTGGAGGAATAAGATCCAGGAAATGCTCTACATGTAGTGGCCGAGAGACGCACCTGGTCGGGGGCGGCCAACAGTGATTTTGGTGAACTGGGTTATAGCGCCAGTGAGTGACAATCCTAGAATTACTGAACAGAGGGTGAGACCGAAGACAAAGGAAACTAGATGATGGGGACTAGCGACTAACATCCCAACGTGCCTGTGGAGCAAGCGAATCAGAGCGAGCACGAAAACAACGTGGTGGCAAGGAGGCGCTGACTATTGTGGAGGTCCCACCAGGAGCGGATTGTAAGGACATTAATGATTGGTTGAATTAGTAGCGGTGCAACGAAGCAGATGAAATATAGTGCAATGTCCTTTGAGCGAAAGATATTTAGTTTTTTGCCACTTGGTCAAGCGATAGTGGCCGTACCGGCACACGCTCATGAATTGTATAACTGGAAAAGCAGAGTGAATCCGAGCACGTATAGAGTTATTTGTTACTGGACGTACGGATGTCGCAATCTACGGCGTCGTTCAGCTAACCTGCCATGAAAAGAAAAATGTTACACACGATGTATCACTGGCGGAGAATTCTCTTCTGTAGCCTTCGACCTTGTCAAGAGCGAAGAAAGCAGCACTGTCGGAGAATTCGTAAATTGGTCCATAGGAAAAGAAGGGGGAGACATACGCCAACGCAATAGTGAGGATCCTATGGCATGATTGATATTTGCTGAACAATCTGATGACAAGTCGGCAACATACCAGTCAGGTAAATATGACAAAAATATTTTGCGACGTCTGGCAGGCGAGACTGGGGGCCTGTTGGTTGAGGTAGCGAAAAAAGGCCTCATCTGCACGGTCTCGCGAGTGGGAGCACGAAAGGAAGAATGGGGGTCGGAAATTCGAGCGTAGCTAGACATAAGCGACTGCGCGTGTGGTGAGAAAACAGGATCAGCTCCGATAACACAGCTGAATCAATTTGGGTCACTGCCTCGACGAACTCCCTATACTCATGTCAGCAGACGATTTTAAATGGCTCCCAGGTAAGCATGACTCCCTGCACGAGGCGCTGCTAATCGTGTTTAGAATACGATGTCCTTCTGGACCATGTCGCCACCAACGACAGCCTAGAGTGCGTTGCCAGTTCCTCGTGGGTCGGACGTGTAAGCTCACATAGTGGTCTATCGTTAGCTCGGACTGGAACGTTCTGCGGAACGCAATCAAGTACAAGATTGGCCAGGTGGGTCATTCCGCTTCCGATGCTGCCATCCTCCTGACACGGGATTGCAGAATGTAACTGCCTTCCTCGCAAAAAAAGCACCCCCACCCCCTCCCCCATTTCAGCCCCTTACACTGATTTCCGGAAGGCTCAAGCTGCCTCCGTTTCCTCCTCAGAAACAGCAGAGGGCACCGCACATGATCCCGATCCCTGTAAATTACATGACAGAAGACCAGGCCAACGAGCTCAAAGGGTACATTTTTGCTCAGCTTGATGACTTCGACACGTAAGGTTTGTCCAATAATTTGCGTTGTGCTCATGTTCAATGGCAAAGGGCCACACAGAAACCCTCCTTTCACCATACAACGCGTCTGTGAGCTTTGTATCCACCCGCGACAACACTACACTTCAGTTGGAAAGTATCTTCGTGCGGTCGAGAAGTCTCTTCTTGTTACGTCGACGTGGAACAGCTTCCCGCCACTCTCAGAAGTAGACAAGGATCCGAACGGACGCAGCGTGTTTTCGCTGGGTTCAACTCTTCAGTCCGCCCCAGCCACACCTCTCTTCTCTCCCATACCCTTCCTGCACGACGACGCACGCCGGTCAAAATCACGGAGCCCACCTCCCTCGCCACTGGCACTGGCTGCATCTGCAGTGGGTGCCGACCACCCGGAGCCGCTAGAGCCCAGGGCGTTGGGCCTCGTGGATGAGCTCGACGATCCCAGTCCTGGACACATGAGTGACCATCCCACCGCTCTTACCTCTACGACCTCTGGTACCAGCACTCGACGACCATTCCTGGGCACTCTCGAACAGCGTTTTGTTAAAAGTAAGGGGGAAACAAATGAACAAGCAGCATCCGACAATATGATGGTCGATGAAGACAAGGAGAATAAGTAGTGAGGGGTATATATATGAGAGCGTATAGTAATTTGTAAGTAATGTACTTTTTGGTGGCAATCAAGGCGCGGAGGTTTATGCCATCGTCTGCTTGATCCGCTCAAGCATTGCATCCATCCGTAACTTCATATTGGGTTGACCCCGGCCTGTCTCTCCTCGATGAGCTCCCCTGCCTCTGGTATCCCGACCGCGACCTCCTCGCGCGCTCCCGCGTCCGCCCCCACGAGCACTCCCTTTCCCTCTCCGGCCTTCTCCCGCCTTAAAGGTGTGAAGTGATTCCCGCGAGTACGCTTGCCGAGTAAGTTCGCGCAACGATAATGGTTCTGTAGGTGTATCAGGTTCGGCCAGTCTTCTGCGCTTCTTCTGAGGAGCAAGTTCGGGATGTATATGGGAGCGTGAAGGATGGAGAGTCGATTTTGGAGGCGCAGGTTTTTGAAGAGCCGATTTTGGAGCTGGAGGGTGCTCTTCTGGTTCTGACGCAGCCTTCTCCTCATCCTCTATAGACTCTTCGTCCTCTGATCCACCTGCTGACTCTTCATCCTGAGGTTCCCCAGGGGTAGTTGATAGCCCTTCCTTGCGTTTTTGAGTTTTCCATTTACTCTTGATCTTTTGATTCTCGACCCATGTTTGCTTCAACTTCTTGGCTGTAAAATTATCAGAATGAGTGCGAAATATAGGCAACCACGGCGCACCTCTGTTAATCGGCAAGTGACGGAATGAGGGTGGCTGCTTGCGCTTCAATGTTGGTTCCGACATGAAGGGCGGTGAACCTGGAGCTTGGAAATTCCAATTTCAGTCACCCGCGATGCTTACGTGAGGGCTGATAAAAGCAAATACCCACCGTCAACTAAATATCTCTCTTTCCTCTCTCAGCTACCCACCCCCACTCAGTTCTTCCTTCGTATTTTCCTATTCATCGCATGAGCGTGCAGAACCTCAATACTTTCGGTCAGCATTTCTGCTTAATCCGGTCTTATCGGTGCCCTTACCAACCACTGCACTTTTTCCACAGATCCCTTTGCAGACGAGGGAGAGACACTAGGAGATAGTCAAGACGTCGGTTCCACAGCCGACTACATTCACATCCGGATCCAGCAGAGAAATGGAAGGAAGACCTTGACCACCTTGCAGGGTTTGCCTAAGCGTGAGTTTGTTCCGACCTTCCCGCCCTGGCTACCTCGTGCTGATTGGATCTCACCTCGGCAGAGTACGACTCCAAGAAGATCCTCAAGGCCTTCAAGAAGGTATATCCGCCCTCCTAGCCCTTTTGCACCAGATTTGGGCGCAAACTAATCGGTGAAACCTATTCAGGAATTCGCCTGCAATGGCACTCTCGTTGACGACGAGAAGATGGGCCAAGTCATCCAGCTCCAGGGAGACCAGCGTGCCAAGATCTCAACCTTCCTCATCGATAATGGTATAGAGAAATCGACTATCAAGGTGCACGGATTCTAAGTAAAGTGAAGAGGGAGGATACTGAGGTTTGATGAATCTTCCGCATTACGACCACTCTCCTCCACTGGGCCGACTTCGACCGTTACATGTCGTTTCATTCAATAGTTTTACTTTCCATTGGTTATATTTCATGTACATCTTAGCACCAATACACGACAAACGCCATGTTAGACATGTTATATTTCACCTGGCGTCGACTGGATTCTGCGCACATACGAATCATGAAAGTGTTTAATCCTCCAAGCATGATGTAACTTAACTGCATTCGTATGTCCAGATGACCCGGCATAAGATGTGGGGTGAAGTGTAAGACCTTCTGAGGAAAAAGGAGAGGTTTACTTGATTTTGTCCAGAGGCCTGTTAAAACGTATCAGCATATCGTTCAAGTCAGGAGAAAGGGAAACAGACCTGTTGAAACCTCCGCGCCTGGTGATACAATGGGTTCAAGTACTGATCTCTCTAAAATGCTGCGAAGAAAAGCGCACCGATTCATATACTGTCGCCAGGTCCGTTGTTTCTTGACATCGACGGCACCTTCTTGGTTACCTTCGACTGCTTTGCCCTGCAAAGCAAATGTCAGGCTTCTATCTTATAGCGTGCATATGCAGACAGACCTTGGTCGAGCCGAAGCCAGCTAGCCCCATCATGGCCATCATGGCAGCGTCGTCGTCATTTTCTGCATCCATGACCTCGCCTTCGTCAGGAGCGTCGGGGTCAAGGTTAGGACGAGAGGTTATGGGTTCGCCGGTTTCATCTGTGATTCAATGTAAGGGAGTTAAGGAACAATAGAGCTTCGTGAATGCGAACCTGAAACGTTCTTAGGCAGTGTTGCCTTCTGAGAGGAACGATCGCTTTCGTCTCGACGAGCGCTATCTTCTACGCGGTCCCTTCGTGGTGACGCCCTCCTGTCATCACGTCGGTCTCTGTCTCGGTCGTCATCTCTCCTCCTGCCACCCCTCTCGTCCCTTCTATCACGGTCACGATCCCTCTCCCAGTCTCTGTCGCGCCGGTCGTCATCGCGCCGAGGTCTATCTGAGAGTATATTCGTAAATTTAGGGCTTCAAATTGCGAAAAAATCTCACCAGTGGCTCGTCTGTCCCGATCTCCCCCACGACGAGGACTTCGTGACCGGCTTGACCGACGATGGCCTTCACCGTGAGTATTTCTTGACCCACCACCACGTCCACCCCTGGAGTACCTGTCGCGGTCTTCCCTATCCCAGCTTCGGTCGCGCCGACGATGTTCAGGACGAGAGGACATGTATGAGTTCAAGTGACGCCGTGACTCTGTGACAAATATATTTCTCTTAATAACTTCTTTCATGCCTGTACTAAATCCCAGTCGCGCCAAACATGTGGCTCTCGTAGCACAGAAACTCGTTACTGAAAAACTCGTTATACCCAGTACGTTGATTGAATTATCGCTACTTATAATATTTTAAAACTTTATTCCAGACCGAATAGGTCTTTATGAGCTTCCAAACCTCGTCACGCCTGGAGATATCCGACGTGCATTGGGAGACAAGATGCGAGGCGTTGAGAATGGTATACACTCCCAATCGTCTTACACTAATTCCCCGATTGAACATACGTCCAGTTCAGTTAGAGTACAAGGCTTTCCGACCGACAGGGAAAGCTGTCATTACAATGACCCGCCCCGAGTTTGTTCAAGAAAATCTACGTCATCTCAAACCTCTCTCTATATGTGGGACGCGAGTGCAGTCCGTAGCACAGTATGGCGTCGAATCCGCCAACGCTCCACGGATGCGTGGTGTGAGAGGTCTCGAGCAAGCTGTGGAAAGGGGGGTCATCGATGGGAACGGGCTAGACGGAAACTTTCCTAATGTCACGAGAAATGTTGTTCTCTGGGGACTACCTGGTAAAACTACCGCTGAAGAAGTCGGGAGGGCCATGGGGTCATCGGGTGAATATAAACCTGGGACAAAGAACGGCAAACCAATTGTCATCAAGATCGACAGGTGCGTTTACCATACGATTGGTGGAAGCACAGAGTCTGACTGTTGACCAGACCTAACGGAAAATTCACACTATTTTCCCGGTTCATTGTCACGATGTCCTCCGTTTCTGAAGCACGACGTCTTGTACGAGCTTGGCATATGACACCTTGGATCACACATTCTCCCGATCTAATAAGGGCGCAGGTCCTGCATTGATTTCACTTTCCCTTACATTCGCCACCCACCTCGTCATAGAAGAACAGTCAAAAGTACGACCGACTTGTCAAATTACATTAGAAGAATGATTATATATCGCTGGAACCACTACATCCGCTCTGCCTCTATGTCCTCGTCAATCCGTGTACGATTACCCTAAATGCAGAACGTCAACAACACGCTGGGTCTGAGTGGAAATGGTCATACCGTCCTTGCATTTTCACCCTCGTCTTCTGGCGACCTTCCACGCTTTTTACCCTGCGGCACGACACCCTCGGCTTCTTTCCAATCTCCTCCACCTCCAGCAACGGCACCAGGGCCATCCTGTGCATCGGCGTAACGTTCCTCGACCTCCCTTCTTCGCTCGACTTCGAGCTTTTGTGCTTGTGCGCCCCATCCACCACGTCCAGGGTCGTAATCCTGCCGGTGTTCATCTCGCACTTGTCCGCCGCTTTTGCCTCGTCCAAATTGACGTCCTTCTTTGTAGCCAAGGTCCAAGTCGCACCGGATGATCCGTTCGTCGAGTTTCGTGCCACTGACATATCTCATACTTGCCAGTGCTTCCGCATGAGTGTAGTATTCCACGAAGCAGAAACCACAAGGCGTGCTTTACAGCTCATGTTAGATACCGTCCGAGTCGAAAGGTTGGGTTGCACATACCGAGTGTTGCGGTCGAGCCCCATAATGATACGTTTTATGCCGCCACCGTCCTCGGGGCTGGCGCATTTTGTAAAAAGCTCATATATTTGTTCTTCCGTTGTGTAGAAACTCAAGTTGCCGATCTAGTATGTGCGAATTGTATGACCTGTACATGAAGATGCAGGGTGGTGAGCGACCTACGTAGAGGGTGGTCGACTTGGAGAGCAAGTCATTCTGCCTCTGACGGTCGACGCGGGACTGAGAGTCTTTGTAGTTGGAAGGCTGGTCTAATGAGGACACCACATGCGCCATTCTGCAAGAGGGGTCGGATTCAAAAAGTTGGGAAGAAACCCTGAATAGTCAAAGGTTCCCACGGGATCGCCACATTGGGTAAACGCGTCGAGCCGCGTCAGCTCTTTCACTCCTTCACTACTGCTTGCCGCCGCAATGGATGAAATTGGTATTGAACTTCAGCGAAATGTACGCTTCATGTATCTATTCTATGACATCCCATAACATTTATACAGGAACCCACATTCGAATCAGTCGTGAGCGAAAAGTCGGCATTCTACCATGAAATCCAGGAGGAGGAGGATCTGTACTCCAAGTACAAGAAGCTCGCGAGACACCTGGAAATGCTTGAGATACAGGAGAGCTATATCAAGGATGAACAGGCTAACCTCAAGCGCGAACTCATTCGGGCACAAGAAGAGGTGAAACGTATCCAAGCCGTTCCACTTGTGATCGGCCAGTTCTTGGAACCCATAGACCAGAACACCGCCATCGTCGGCTCAACTACTGGGTCAAACTACGTCGTCCGCATCCTATCTACCCTCGACCGCGAACTTCTCAAGCCTTCCGCTTCGGTTGCACTCCACCGTCACTCAAATGCCCTAGTGGATATTCTCCCCCCCGAAGCCGACTCATCCATTGCCATGCTAGGGAAGGAGGAGAAGCCAGATGTAACATATCAAGATGTTGGAGGCATGGACTCCCAGAAACAGGAGATTCGGGAAGCCGTCGAACTTCCACTGACGCACTTTGACCTCTACAAGAAGATTGGTATCGACCCTCCGCGAGGTGTTCTACTTTATGGCCCACCTGGTATTTATTGCCTTCTGCTATGTCAATATGTGGGCCTTACATACTTCCAGGTACTGGAAAGACCATGTTGGTCAAAGCCGTGGCCCACCACACAACAGCTTCCTTTATCCGAGTGGTCGGCAGTGAATTCGTTCAAAAGTATCTAGGAGAAGGTCCTCGTATGGTTCGCGACGTCTTCCGGCTTGCACGAGAAAATTCTCCTGCGATCATCTTCATTGACGAGATCGACGCCATTGCCACAAAACGTTTCGACGCGCAGACGGGTGCGGATCGTGAAGTGCAGCGAATCCTGCTTGAACTCCTCAACCAAATGGATGGTTTCGACCAAGGCAGCAACGTCAAGGTAGATTCTGTTTATTCCTTCCGTTTCATGGTGATGTTCACGCTCTCTCTATAGGTAATCATGGCTACAAATCGTGCAGACACCCTCGACCCGGCACTTCTTCGGCCAGGTCGTCTTGATCGCAAAATTGAGTTCCCTAGGCCGTCCCGTCGTGAAAAGCGTCTCATCTTCCAGACTGTCACGGGTAAAATGAACCTTGGACCCGACGTGGATCTCGAGGACTGTAAGGAGTATCTTCATGGTCAAATAGTTGCCCCCATCTCACACAAACGTACAGACGTCTCTCGACCAGATCCTCTATCCTCTGCGGACATTGCCTCGATTGTCCAAGCTGCTGGTCTCCAGGGTACGTTTCCGCAAGAACTATTTAGAGAAACCCCCTGCTCATGAATGTATTAGCCGTCCGCAAAAACCGTTACGTAATTCTGCCGGTTGATTTCGAGGAAGCGTGGAAAGTAAGTTGTTTGTCCTTGTGTTACACCTTCGCCTATAAGAAGCCCCAAACTCATATTTTTCTTTTCTTCACCCCCAGCAAACAGTCAAGAGGTCGGACGAGACTCACGAGTTTTGTAAGCATGCCTCGCTCTCTACTTCTGCCTTGTACTCACAACTACCTTTATTTCAGACCGGTAATCTGGCTTGTCATGTCGGTATGTCTCCTCTCACCGTTTTTGCGCAACTGCAATAACTAACATCTTCACATAGTTAATCTCATCTGTGTATTTTATTCTGCCTCAATCGCACTTTGAAACATTCGTTGAGTCTTGAACCGCTTTACAATCTCTTCCACTCCAAACGCTCGTCTTCACTTTAATGGCTTTCCGCCCGTTGAACGGATTGTCGTTCATTGTTCCGAGCAAGATAAACATGCCCATCTGCTCCCACCTACTTTCCACAACTCCCCGTTGAACGGATTGTCGTTCATTGTTCCGAGCAAGATAAACATGCCCATCTGCTCCCACCTACTTTCCACAACTCGCATTGGAGGGTGCTGGGAACTGGATGCGTGACACTTTTTCTATTGATTGAGCACTATCCATTTACCAAATCTTGAAATAAACTGATTTTTCTTATTACTTTGAGCAACTCTTAGCTTCGCATTATCACTTCTCGTCTCTTATCTCTGCCCGCTCTCCAACACTCTGGTCGGCGTTTAATAACCCACACGCACGTCCTCATTTTATGGGAGCTAGAACGCACGGTCACGTCTCCTTCGCGAGATGTGACTACCCACCGTATCTCCACTCTTTTTTCGTCAGTAGAAGAATTGAAGATGTGAGGAGAAACATTCTTTTGAAATTTGTATGTCCTGTATGTAGTTTGTAGTTGCTCAAATATATCCTTTCTACACAACCTTTTGTTTTCAGCTCGAGGATTGTCTAGGTCTGCTTTTTGGGTTGTCCAAGCTGGCTGGCATGGTCGGTTGCTACTTGGATGGCACGAGCTATCGTAGAACGGACTCTGCCGTCTTCCATAGCCAACAATCCAGCAATGGTGCAACCTCCGGGGGCTAGAAGCTACTTGAGCAACTGCTTCTCAACAGGCGAGAAAATAGCTTACTGGTGACTGCATCTTTGAGCTGGGCCGGGTGCGTACCTCCCTGGAGTACCATTCGTGCGGCACCTTGCAGAGCTTTGAGAACGTGTTAGATGAATGACGGAAACATGAAAAGGAACTCCTTACTCTGAGCAGCGAGCTCTAAAGCCTCCGCCCTGGGAAGACCCATCATGACACCTCCGTCGGCCATGGCTTCCATAAAAATGCAGGCAAATGCGGGTCCAGATCCTGACAATGCCGTGCACGCATCGAAATGCTTTTCGTCGAGGAAGCGGCAGCGGCCGATTGAAGAGAAGATCTTGACGATGATCGCGTGGTCGGTCTCAGCATCCGAATAGGGAGGCAGAGTGGATACGACTGTCATTCCTTCGCGAATCTGATGAACAGTTAGGGCCTCCGAAATTCTATAATAATATTAATATCTTACTTTACAGGGGGTATTGGGCATCGCGCGGATGACTTTTGTGGAGGGCAAGACCCAGCCTGAGAGCTGGCGCATGGTAACACCAGCCAAAATGCTGATGAGAAGCTTGCCATCGAGTGCCTCTTTCATGCCCGACTCTTCCAAGATGGTCTCTGCCATTTGAGGCTTACAGCTATAATAATGGCGTACGGTCAGATCGCAATGCGCAGGACATTGCTGACGACGTACCATAGGAGAATAACATCTGCTTGTTGAACAGATGGAACGTTATGGCCTGCAACTACCTCGATAGTAGATCCTAGGGGACCAAGGCTACCAAAGACCTTCTGAAGCTTCGTTGCAGTTTCGAACCTGTTCACACACGCAATATATCGCGAAGGAACCGTTGCATCCGGAGTCCCTATTGGAGTCAAGGTTCCAGGAGTGTGGGACTCCCATTTCAGCTGGCTTTGATTGGCCAATTTGGATGTAATGTCGAGACTATCTACCACGCCAGACAAGACGGCGATACCCATTGTACCGCATCCTATGAGGACCAGTCAGTACACATATTCGTAGGACGCAGGAAGATCAAAAGGACCCAGCACGCAAAGAGTGTATCCCATAGCTGTAGTGGTTCAGAAGAAGAAAGATTTTATATCTCACATCTGGGATCGTGACTCGTTTAGGAACGCGCCGGAAATTCCTTGGATCAATCAACCCTTACCAACGATGCTCGCGTTTGTCACCGTGGGCTCGACGCGATTCGATTCTCTCGTGCAGTCCGTTCTTTCACCTCCAGTGCTCTCCGCACTGCGCCTCAAGGGATACACCCAACTTGTTGTGCAATGCGGTAACTCAATATTCGAGTTGGCGTCTTCGATTAGCGATGGAGGGCAGTTGGCCGTGAAGAAGGAAGGGGTTGCAATCGAGCTTTGGAAGTTCAAGCCAACCCTACAGAATGAATACGAAAGAGCGGATCTGGTTATAAGCCATGCAGGTGTGCCATGTAATGTAAGATCCTAGACGTGGTAGTAGACGCATAGAATACAGGATCAGGAACCATTCTCGACGTCCTGCGACTTGGAAAGCCTTTGCTCGTGGTAGTCAATCCGACGCTGCTAGACAACCATCAGCAAGAACTGGCATCTGCCCTTGAGGGATTAGGGCATTTGAAGCACTCGACCATCCCGTGAGTGTACTCGATCTCCGTATTGCTCTGTCTTTCGATCCATTTCCACAGAGATCTCTATCAGATAATTGAGAGCTTTGACCCATCGTCGCTGATTCCATTCCCTCCATTTGATGGAAGCCAATTCGCAAAGTTGTTGGACGAACATATGGGATTTGAATGACCTGTTTCCTGTAACAAATATCACTTTACTCCTTGTTCCCAACTTCCACGATCACCCGGGCCATATAGAGTAAAGCATGGCCCCCAAAACCCTCGAGCCAGCAGTGGTAGACGAAGACCCTCAGAGCTATGAAAATAAGAACGTTCACGCTATCTACGACGAGATTGCATCACACTTTTCTTCAACAAGGTACAAGGTAAATCAACTCTCCAGCGACTGTTTCTGTCCGACTTACGCACTCCCCAGCCATGGCCAGTTATTAGCACGTTTATGTCCAGTATCTCGACTGGATGGGTAGGGCTTGACGCAGGGACTGGCAATGGCAAATATCTTCCTCTGCCCCTTGATCGCCCAACCGACATCCTTACTATTGGCCTCGATCGAAGCATTAACTTACTGCAAATTGCACGGACTGCAGGGGAAGCTCAAAGAACACGGGAAGTAGTTTGGGGTGACGTTTTAGGGCATGGATGGAGACCTGCAATATTTGTGAGTTCCCATGTCTCCAAACCGCAACTTCGCTGATATGCTATAGGACTACGCTATTTCGATCGCCACTATACACCACCTCGCAACTCACGAGCGACGGATAAAGGCCGTTCAGGTATGTTCCACAGTGTCGCGTATTCTAGGTTTGACGCGCTTTCCACAGAGGCTCATCGAGTCCGTTTCCTCGCAACACGGTCGCATCCTCATATATGTGTGGGCGATTGAACAAGACGAACTTTCAAAACGCAAGGTCGTCGCTGATAGCGATGCAGAGTCAGATGGAAGAGGGAAAGACGTGGTGGTTCCCTGGGTACTATCTCCTCAAAAGGGCGCACGCGAAGATTCAGCAGAACGGCAGGTCTTCAACCGATATTACCACATGTTCGCCAAGGGCGAGCTATCTGGACTGGTGTACGACGCAGCCAAGGATTTGGGTTTAGACGTGGGGCCGTCTCGGAATGCCGATCCACTGTCTTCCTGCAGACAAGGGATTGAGATCGTACAAGATGGCTGGGAACGATCCAATTATTATGTTGAGCTCAAGCGTTGGGAAATTCCAGATCCAACAAATTGATAATGCTACGACAAGCCTTCGAGCAAATGATATTTTGACGTGTGAAAGAAAATTGATACAGAACAACAAAAGCAAGGGTCAAGATCAATCGCTGGCAGACATGACTGGGGACTATGATCAGCTCAGAGGATTCGATAGACGTCTGTTTAGAGCTTACTGGCGTTGATCAGATCTCCTCCACTCTCTTTTAGTGCTTTCACAGCCTTCGTACGAGAGCAGTTGACCTTAAGATTCAGGTTAAAGACAGCAAATAATGACTATGAGCAAAAAAGGCGGACCTGTCCCATTACAAGATCGATATCTTTGGCATCGACACCAGTCTCATCAACGGGGCCGTCATCTTCAGGTGTCTCGAGGTCGGGAATGTCATCATCGCCATCATCCTCGCCGCCAGCCCCAGACTCCTCAAGGGTCTGTCCAGCACCACCGGACGCCAGTTGCTGCGCAGCGGAGACCTGAGCTTGAGAGTTCATATCCTCAATCTAGCAAAGAATGGTTATACTTGAGGTTCAAATGCATATTGCGTTCATCTCACCTTGGCCTCACCAAAAACGATGTAGCAATCGCTGTTGGGGGACTTGTACACTTCGGGGGATGCAAGAACGAAGAGCACCTATCAATTTTTGTGAGTCGACGCGTAAAAGAAATATGGAGTATCTTCACGCACGTTCTTGGGCCTCCTCAAGGTAACACGGGTGATGTCAGGGACCTTCTTCAAGCCCAGACTGAGGAGAGCCTTCCTGGCCTTACGCTCCGATCGTGATTGGATTTTGTCAAGGGCGGCAGCAGAGGTGGGGTCCTCCTCATGATCGTGGCTGTGGTCGTGGTCATGGTCATGGTCATGTTCAGAGTGGTCGGAGGGGACTTCTTCGATATGGGACATCTAGTAGACGCGTCAGTACATCCACAACCATTTGAACGCATCCATCCATTCCAACTCGATCAGCGAGCAAATATGCATAGTTCTTGCATGAATGAGTGGCATGGATGATCCTACGTACCTTGGACTACGGAATTTCACGAAACGGCGAGCTCAACGTGCTACGTGGCGACGACGACGCTTCGACAACGATGTTTGGTTATGATTGCCGACAGCCTCCGGATCAAGCGTCGATAAACCATGTCCCAATGTTAGCGAGAGTCGCGTCAAATGGGACTCAGGAAATTGAACGTTGAGGATGCATAATCTCAATCTGCCCCGTCAATTGCGCTCGGTCCTCGAGGCTTCCCCAGAAGCTCCCCCACTGCAGGATCTTCTAGGCTTGGTAGACGACTTTGTCCTCGATTGTACTTCATCACCAGATTCCCAAGTCTTGCTGTTCCATCTGGAGGAAGAGCTGCAGCAGATTCACCATGAAGTTGTTGACCATGCGTCAATATTTCAGACTGAGGTCTTCCTTGCTGTTCTGTACCATCTGGATCCCATTCTACCAGCGACATCAGTCATCTCGTGGTTCGACATCGTCTTTCGACCAGCACTTCGTGAACCAAAATTACCGACATCTTCAATAAAGCACGCGAAGGAGCTGATAATTGCAGCCCTACAGAAGACAGAGGAGACATATGGGGAGAAGGTCAAAGAGTTTCGCCGTCGTCTGATGGACCTGTACCTTCTCGATGCGTTTAATGAAGGTTCAGGCGTCGATGTCATAGAGTGGGCAGACTTAGACAAAGAACAGCGTGAAAAGCGATCACATTGGAAGCGCAATTTGGAGGAAATATTGCTTACGTTTGGAGCAAATCGGCCAGAAGTATGTTCCGACTCGCCCTCTTCATTGCCTCATTCCTGACGCTAGCCAGGACCTAATGACAGAAGTGTATATTCATTTCCAAACCCCCGCCTCTCGCCTTCAACTTCTCATGTTCCTCAACCTTTACACCTCTGACCCGTCGTTCAACGATCTCTCTGAAATCATGGCGCACCATCCACTAACAAACAGCATACTTCGCTGCCTCTTATTGGATACATCTTCAACTGTTTGCACTGCTGCACTGACCCTCTTGGTCAAACTTCTTCCTCTATACGCAATACATGCTCGCGCTACCCTGAGGTCTATGCTTGGAAGACTACTCGCCGTTCTCGCGCGACTAATATGTTGGAAGGAAAGGCCCCCATCTAGCCTCCGCGAACCGTCAGATGAACCTCCTGATCTAGACTTTGAACAAGAACTCGACCGTGAAAGGAACCGTCTTATTCCCATCCGACCTGACCTCAATTGGGAAAGGCTGGAAGTTACATTCAATGCCACAACTTCCCTCCCTCCTTCCTCCCGCTCATATTTTACTATGCTATATTACTTATACCCATCAAACATACTCCAGTTCTTGATCTCACCTGCCCAGTACCTCATCAACAGCTCAACACGCAGCCCATACACTTTGGATTGGCCGGAGGCCCTTGCCGAAGATGAGATTCGGCGTAGAAGCGAGGTGAAGGATACGTTCGAGGATTTCAAGGCCATACTCACTAGCATTTCAGCGATTGATTCTAGGACACGTGTGCCATCCTCTTATCATATGGCGCGATGCAGCCGTTGAGCTGTCCGAACCCGAATTTTGGGCAAACTTCACTGTCTTTCGGATAACAAGCGAAGCAGGCATGCTTGATGTGCGAAATAGCGCCCTTGGGATACAGTTTCACGATCAGCCGCCCCAAGAAGACATCGACATTGAGTCCCTGGAGAATGATTTGCCCGCCCGCTTGATTCGTCCAATCGATCTTTCGAATGAGAAAGCTACAATCTCATTGCAGGACATGATCAATGCGACGATCGCACTCAAGTCAAACCTAGACGTCAAGATCGTTCGGCCAGAGTCACAGTGGCCTCACACCATGTTTGCCATGTCTGGGCAGCTGGAGGTTGCTGCAGGATCCGACGAGATCTCCCCTCATGTCGCTCAGATCATATCGGGCCTACAGCGGGAGCTGTTACTGTTACGAAATGAGCTGAACTTTGAGCTGTGGTTGTCGAGGGAAAACGTCAAGCACATCGGACGACTTTACCAGGATCGTATCCTCGCCAAGAGCGCTGAAGCTGAACGGCAGGGTTTGGTGAACTCGCTCCTTACCTTTAACGTCGCCCTCACTAATCATGTTTGATGCAGTATAATAAACTCCGCAACCTCAGAGCTCAAGTAGTGACGCTTGAGGCGGAGCTGCGAGAACACAAGCAACAAGCATCATCCGCGAAGAACAAATATGCCGATTGGAATAATGAGCTACAAAAGAAATTGAGGGAACTTAGGGACGAGAAAAAGGCCTGGATAACGGAAGCAGCGAGTCTTCGAACGGCAGAAAAAGAAGCACAGGTCTGTTATCTGCCTGTGACGTTGACGGTTGTTTGCTGACTTTGACACTCAAACAGGCCCTGTTTGCTGCCCAGGGGAAACTACTGGCGGACGCAACTGACGAGGTCTTTTCATTGCAAACTCAGAAGAAGGAGACCCAGCATAAGGTAGACCGTTTGCACGATTACGAACGGCAAATTGAACAGCATGTCAACATGCAACGTCTGTGGTAAGACCACCCTTTCACTCACTCCCTCTTGGACTGCCCTCACGACAACCCCAGGGACCATGATTTTGCAAAGTTCAACGAGCGTAAAGAGCAGATGGACTTCATGCGTAACCAGTATCATCAGATGAAGATGAAGCTCGAAAGCTATGAGCACACGCAGGCTGAAACGGAGAATTCAGCGCGGTGGGTCATGTTTGTGCTAGGGACGCTCAGCTTGTTTCCTCATGATGTTCTTTGCAGAGCCTTCCGTCTACGCGTTCAAGCACTCGAAGCACAGCTAGCACAAGCACAGACAAACCATCATCGAGGACACAATCACCTCGCGGAGATTGAAGTCGCCGCCTTTGCCGCCGAAAAAGGTACACTCCTGCAAGCAAATAAGCAGTTGAAGGACAACAATAACGACTTAAAAGACGAGGTGGAAGAGCTGCGTGCCATGGTTGAATATCTAAAGGCCCAGCATAGTGGGCAAAAGGGGTTAATATCAGAACGTCCCATTTCAATTCATCCAGCTCTGTACTCACATCCATAGTGCTATCAATCTGGCTTCTCGTACATACACCGTCTTAGGCTTGTGGCCTTGGCGAAGCTGAAGCTGAAGGGATGACCACTGGGCTGCGGCCGCCTTTTGTAACCTAATGTGATCCCACAGAAATCAAACACGCCCTGGATATATCTGATTAACGCCTACTTGCTAAAGCCTACTAAGTCAAGATACGCATGCAGTAGACGTGCGTCGATTTATCTAAAATATAATCAAGGTATTTTTCCGTTTTTTGCTTTCCAGCACGTCCTCTGATATGATTATTCTAAACTGCTAAGAACTATGAGTCCATAAGGAGTCATCAAATTCGCGGGACTGAGCAGCTCGTCGGTGAAAAGTAAAAATGCTTGATTCGAGGAACGCCACCACTGCACTGGCCAGATACCTAATGAAGCCCCCAATTAAGTACCGAGTATCTGTATACGTCTTGACTATCTGCCACTCACGCTTTTTCGTGTTACTTGAATCACAAATTCAGATACCTGATCCGATGTATACTGTATACAGTTCATTGCGCAAACTGTAGTAAGCTGTAGGCTTACCTCATCCTTTCGAAGAAAATGTTGACGTGCTCATCTCAGGATCATGCCATCGGGCTTACGAACACTGCGAAATTCTATATGTATTGAAATCAGCCGCCCTAATAAGTATGCCTTCTTGATCGAACCACCTTGATAGAACTCGGTATCTCTACACGCTGTGTATCTATTGTATTCTATCAATCTACGCAACCCTGAGGACCGGATGTTCACGTCTACAAATGTAGTATTTTGAGCCAAGGCCCAAGGGATTGACCAGGAGTGCAGGTTTACCGGCGGGGTTTATCACGACCTTCGCCTCGTCCTAGCTTTACATGACCCCTTGAGTGGTCCCTCATCTTCTCAGCGGAATTTTCAGCACCGTGATTCTAGACTTATGTCGGTCAGTCACACACCCGGTTTTCTCAACGGCGCTCGAATATGATAACATCGTATCGGACGCGATGACGGCAAAAAGCCACAATCAGTGCGTCGTCTTCTCTGGTGCTTGTGAACTTTTTTTTTTAATGCTGCGTACAAATTATTCCCTATGTATGAATTAGGTGGATCACTCTGTATCACAGTGTGCCCTTGTCCTTTTAGAGCTG
>JAFLHD010000092.1:0-20140 GCA_018856295.1 Blastosporella zonata | reverse complement strand
CACTGATGAATTTGAACATGAGACAAACATGTTGCGACCCAAGGATCCAGAGTAGGCATGGTAGGCAGGCATACGTATGTAAGAAATACACGCTGATGCAGCGCCAGCGGGGGAAAGTACGAGTTACAGAAATGTGAAAATGAAATAGTAACCGAAATGGATAAATAATTAGAGCGCATAGTAAGCATGGCGAAAGCATAGTAATCCCGTGAGTGAGTAGTCCTGAGTAAAAAGTGGAAATCAAATAGAGGCTGGCTACTATGATGCAGCAACGCCAGGCTGCTGCGTACGTGCGGGTTGATTGGGCGTCTGAGGGGACTGTTGGAGGAGGCGCCGCCATGATTCTGGCATACCCTAATAGATGAGACAGTCATAAACATGCAGAACCAGAAGCAAAGGTTCGAAATGACGCACAGTAAACTCTCCGGTGACGGGATCAAACCCGATGTGCTGTTTGTGTGTGAATCCCCATGGATGACTGATCTCCTCATCGTGGACAGTAATCCTCGGGGTGATAGCGCTCTGCCATGTGAGCGCCTCCGCGGCAGTCCTGAACGATAACGAGTACCGTTTCCCAGATTTTGTCACAATGCGCAGCCGCCGTGCCTTCACAACAAACACTTTTGAGATGTCGTTCAAATTGATGACAAGACCTCCGAGCGCGCCCTTGGGAATGTCAGTAAAATGATGAAGATCACTAAAAGGAACTCGTGGGCTCACTTGGGATCTATATATTGTCAGCGTCTTGTTGCGCAGGACAAGCCAGCGGGCAACCCATCTCCATCCAGTAAAGAATCCGTCCACCTTGATGGACAACTGCCCATCCAAGATTGCCGATTTCGGGCGGGAGCCCTTGGATGTCCGCTGAGATGTATACGCTAGAGATGGCAACGGGGTTGTAGGCGTTGACATGCGCTTGGTGTCTAGGTCAACCTTCTCGGAGTAGGTGGTGGGCGACGCTGATGAAGGATTAACCAGCTCGTTCCACTCGCTGGGAGGCGAGTTGGATAATTGCTCAAAGCCAACATGGACGTTGTGTACAAAGCCTGAGGGGTTGCCTACGCCAATGCGAGGACACCGAGAGTACACGTCGTCCTTCCAGTCGTAGAGCTCTCCATCGTTGTCAAAAGAGAGGTGGTATGTCCTGTTCTTTACCTGCAAAAGCAGACAATACGGCTTCAAATCTACCCGTTCTATCTTCGTTATATGATCGAGAGGTATCTATAGACAAGTGGTTCATTGAAGCTTGCGCAGATATGCCACACATTCAAACGCACCTTGTTGCCAGGTATAACGAGGGCTTCGTTCGTCAAGACGAGTGACTTTGCTCTCCAGGCCCAGCCATAAAGAGACCCCTGTCCTTTGATGCGTACTCGACCAACTCGTACAACCAAGGGCCCTTGGCTTGTAGTTGGGTTCTCTGAACTCGTCATCGGAAGAACCCTGGGGAAGGAGATAAATGAAAAGCAGGGAAGCACCAGGCGAGGGTGGATTAATATAAGCCGGTGCCCGGTACCGAGAAGAATTGAACTAAAGGAAAATGTGAAAGGAGGGAAGAGTAGGATGAATAATGGACGAGGAGGTGACGGTGCGCAGTTTAGTACGAATTGCACTGTGTTACATGTACAGCAGCGGGGAGGGTACAGCACACTGAGGGTTACAGGGGGTCGCTTGTGGTGGTCAGACTCACACGGGAATGATGGAAACGGCACTCACTATATCACTTACTATATTTATTTGATATGAACAATTAGAAACAAGGGGCAGAAATGACAAAAACACCAACACGTGTTGGACCTCCCTCTTCCTTTGGAATCGCACAGCCTGGTCGATTGTCGCGTGTAAAATGTGGCCTTGTTGGCTCATAAAGTGTTCTTTCAACTTGTGATGATTCTTGTCCTCCGCCTGCCTAGGCGATATTCCTCTTTCTGTTCTACGGTGCAGGTTTTGGTTATGACTGAGGGTTGGGACTGGAAATAAAGCGAAAGTCAGCCCTTCCGTTTCTCCACTGCTCTGGTCTTCCCGGTCTTTTGGTCATTGACACCGAGCCTGGTACGATCACGAAGAGATCCAATCCCCGAGTCGATATACTTAGCATCCGACATCAGAGGTGTGGGTGTGTACTATAAGCAAGTATAAGAAGCTGTGCACGTCACCTTGTCACCTAGATATGCTTTCGCCAGGGAGCCAAACTAATGAAGGTGCCGCGCCATTTCCAATCAAGTCAACGTCCGAAGCATTCTTCCTTTTGTTCACTCGTCTTCTATACGCATACCGCTTAGCAGCACTCGAACTTGACGAGTGACGAGATGTGTCGTCATTCCACTTTTGATGGGTTGAATGAC
This sequence comes from Blastosporella zonata, assembly GCA_018856295.1. Lineage (NCBI taxonomy): Eukaryota > Fungi > Basidiomycota > Agaricomycetes > Agaricales > Lyophyllaceae > Blastosporella > Blastosporella zonata. The sequence continues at coordinate 17,795 of JAFLHD010000092.1, read as the reverse complement.
ACCTGAATGTTCCAAGAGTGTCAAGATCTGAACTGTTTTACCTATGTACTTACCTATCAAGATGCATCTACTTATATGTATCACACACTCTGACAAGCAGTTGATGATGAATCAGAACATGGGCTCTTTTTTTTTTGAGTCTGAATATCTTCGCAATAACGCGTGCGGTAGTCTCTCTTAGCTTCAATTGCACTCTGCGAGGGACTTGGTCGAAGCCACCGTTCGGGTTATACAAAAGAAAAGATGCCTTTTTGGGCTTATCGTGATGCATCAAGTGAATCTGATGGAAAAGGAGCCGCGGTTGCCGTCTCATTATTTGGCCGAAATATTACCCTCTCGATCGTTCTTTGTTGTGGCCAGGCTCGCTGCTCGACTTGTCGCGTTTCTTTTCTTCCATTCTCCTCGTTCTGTACCATCGTTTCTCTGTTTTCTGCATAGGTTTTCAGCTTCTATATACGTTACTCGGATTGCGAGTTTCAGACAGAGTTCATCAAGCATCGACATCAGCGCATCCTTTTTCTATACACATATCACGACGCCGCACCTGAGTCTCCATCTATCACCACACTCTACGCCTGAGCAGTCTTAGCTATGGGTTCATGCATGTCGTCACCCGTGGGTGTGGAGGTTACTGAGGTTGACAAGGCAAGACATAAGGAGGCAGAGAAGCAGCTGAAAGAGGTGTGTTTCGAACCCTCAGTGGGTTGGACCAATGATATTGATGACTCCTAGGCCAGAGCAAAGCTGGAGAATCAGGTCAAGGTGCGTTCTCAGTTCCAGTTGCGTAGTGGGAGCTACATGATGGCCCCAGGTATTGCTCTTGGGGTCAGGAGACTCGGGCAAGTCAACAATTCTGAAGGTGAGTAATATGTACTAGTGTTCGTAGCATAGTCTGAATGACAGTAGCAAATGCGTCTCATCCACACACTACCGTTCTCGGCGCAAGAGATCGAATCATTCCGACAACTCGTATTCGACAACCTCACGCGTGGGATGAAATACCTGCTCGACGCAATGGATGACATGGAGCTCAAGGTGTCAGAGGACAACATTCCCCACGTCGAAGTCATTGAAAATGCCTCCGATTTGCGTGACGGAGAGCCCTTCCCCATGATCTACTACGAACCCCTCAAATGGCTCTGGGAGGACCCAGGCGTCCAAAAGGCGTGGGAACGAGGGAACGAGGCTGCTCTGCCAGAAAAGTGCGTCGTTTGGCTTGGATTCGCGTTGGACTGACGTATTTACGACGCCTACAAAGCCTCCTCTATTTCTTCTCTGCGCTAGATCGGCTGTTCGACCCTGCATATTCTCCGGTGGAACAAGACATCATCCGCTGTAGGGCTCGAACCATCGGCATCACGGAAACAATATTCGATTTGCGGGACCACCAGATGCTCATGGTTGATGTCGGTGGTCAGAAGAGCGAGCGACGGAAGTGGATACACTGCTTCCAGGATGTAACCAGCATACTCTTTTTGGTCAGCCTTAGTGGCTATGACCAGTGCCTTGTCGAAGACAAGGATGCTGTAAGTTCCCAGCGTCTATTTTTAGTACATCTCATCCTTAACCTTTCCAGAATCAAATGCAAGACGCAATGACAATATGGGATTCGATATGTCATTCACAATGGTTCAAACAAACCTCTATCGTTTGTCTTTACATATCTTTTGGACGGCGGTCACCTGAATTTCCATTAACAGATCTTGTTCTTGAATAAGAACGATCTTTTCGAGAAAAAGATATTCACGTCGAACATTAAGAGTTTCTTCCCTGTGCGTACTTTTCTCATCTCTTTAAAGTTGTAATGCCAACCTCGACGTTAGGATTTCGAGGGAGAAGCAGGCGACATTCGAGCCGGCCGTGACTACTTCAAACGCAGGTTTGCAAAGCTAGCACAGAAAGCTGGCAGATCAAAAGATAGAGAAATCTACATCCAGTACGTCTCTCTCAAACTTCTTTTGCTCACGATTGACCGCTCGCTTTCCAAGCATTACAACAGCTACCGATACTGCTATGCTTCGGGTCGTGATGGCCGCCGTTGAAGGTTCGTTTCATCTTCGCTCACATGAACATTCAGATATCTGACATATCTTCTATTTCAGAGTGAGTTTTCCCATCATTTTACCTTCGCTTCCCCTCCACTTTTTGCCTTCTGTTCCCCCAACCAACCGATCGCTCAATCTCCTCCCCGTCTCAGCATCGTCCTTCGAGCGAATCTTGAGACTGCGGCACTCATATAGCAGTGCCAAATCGACCTTCTCTGCCACACATCAGCATCGTCCTACCATCTGTATTTCATACCATCTACTACTATTCACGTTCCCTTCTTCGGGTTCTTTTATTCTTTCCTCTCTCTCTTCCTTTGACATGCGAGGACAATCGCTCATGACGTCTTTTTTCTTCTCCTTCCTTCGCGATATATAATTCTTTCAATCTGCCCATTGCGTCATCCTTCCATCAAAACATTGCCAATTCATGCCACAATCACTTTCCGCGGTCTCCAGTGCGATCGTAAGCAAAAACGTGAGTTCTCTTCCTCCGCTTCCGGGATAGACTGTTTACCCCGGTCTCCTCTAGATCCGGACCATCATGCTATGATTGTCCCGTGCACCCCCTTATTCACGCTTGCCTCGTACATCCTCCATCTCCGCCGCCGTCTCCCGGCCGCGGATGCTTTCACCCAATTTAGCATGCCCGCCGCATCACTCCACATTCATTGAACCTTCACCTTAACTTTATATCGTCACTTTCAGCCGCCCTCACGCATTGATTGTCGTCGTCGTCGTTCCGCCCCCCCCCTCATGGCCATTGTCGCCCGCTGCTATGAAACCGCCAGGGCTTGGTTCCCTAGTATCCATCATGCTGTCTTGTATATCATTTTACCTGAGACGTCCCACGACCCTTCTCTTTGCTTCCCTTCTTCTGACACACACCGTTGCACAATTACTTATCATTGATCCCCCTTCTTTTTGATTGTAGTGCTTCATCTCGTATGGACCCATTCCCGCTTGTATTATCATGAACGTCCGCCTCCGTTTAAATATATACATATGCCAATACCGCGACCGGCGAATATGGCGTTTTCAAATTTGCAACAGGACAGTTGCCTGCATCCCGTGCGCTCGCAAGGCACTCGATCTCCCATTGCAATGATTGCATGTGGAGGGATCAAGTATGTAAACCGGAAATATATATCGAAGCTGATCTCGGCTTATATATAAGCCGAGTGAATCAGTTGACATACTCAGACAGAGTCTCATGACCTTCAGATTGACCCATGCGCCACAGACAGGGAAGGGTGATAGTGCCTTGTTGATCTCAGTCATCGGCTCAGATTGACTTTCCTTAATTGGTCCCACTTGTCTAATTGTGTGCCTTTCGCCGTACAGTGATCTCGACTGTGACTGCTGTGTGCAGCGTAACACGTTCTTGATGGCCAGACGACCCTCGCAGCTCCTCACAGCCAACATATGTATATAGAATTCATGATGATGTGCCCGCAACCCCATCAGTGCCCAGAACTAGGGGATGCACGCCAAGCTGTTGTAGACGCTCAAAATCGAGGGACGCGTCGATTTGGCTTTCCAACAATGCTCGACGATCGGCCAGACCTGGTCTGGTATATTATGTGGTCGTTCCGGGTACCTTCCAGCTATAATGCGAAGGATTGCTGTCTCCTGTCTTTCGAACTCGTGATATGGAGGCAGACCGGTATAAACCTGTCGTTTCGTGTTACGAATAAAGGAGACGCAAGGCCATTTCAATACCGTTCACGCACCTCTATGCTCAGCATCCCAAAAGAGAAGACATCACTTGCAAACGTAGCATTCGCGCTCTTCAGCCCAAATTTCTCTGGAATTAACCTCTCTGGAGCCATCCAGCGATAGGTTCCTCCGCCCGATCGCGAAATATTTGACACTCGCGAAAATAAACTCTGGGCATGATCCTGCGACATCCCACCTTCCTTCAGCGCCTTCTTTAAATTCCGGATATTAACAGTCCCCCACTTCCGTACGGTACCCATTGTAGGAGGGGCCTGTTCGATGTCTTCCTGAAGAGTGGCAATACCGAAATCAGATATAAGCGCCTTCCCTTTGTCGCTGATAAGCACGTTGGCCTTCAAATGTGTGTTAAACGTAAATGACGGTTGTATGTTAAAATCATTAGCTGCTTACTCCTTTCAGATCTCCATGAGCAAAGCCGTATTCGTGCATAAAATGGAGGCCGTCTGCAACCTGTTCAAGCTATAGCCAATAAATGGGTTCAACGAAAATCAAAAAGGGGGGTCGGTTCCCACCAGCTCCTTCCTTGAAATTTCAGCACTGTCTTTATTGGCCGCCAAATAATTGATGATATCGCCATTCTTCATCCATGGGACAATGATACAAATACAAGTGGGCTCTTGGACGATGCCGACGAAAGGAATGATATTAGGGTGGTGCAGAAGTTTCGTTATATATGCCTCCTTCAGAAAGCGCTGTTCAAGTGTGTACAATGATGAGCCCAGAGAGTCGAGGTGAGTTCAAGTGACATACCCTCCTGGCCTGAGGTATACGATTGGTGTACAACCTGAATTCTTTGATCGCAACTTCTTGACTACTATACTGGCCATGATACACTCGCGCAGAGCCTCCGGTTTCAATGGCGTTAACAGAGAGCTTAGTCGGATATGAGATAACATAGCCGCGTGGAAATAATGAAGTCTTCTGGCACAGCTTGATGAAGTATTCATAGTAAGATAAAACCTGCGCTTTGGCGTCGGAATTTCGCACGACCTGAATTGAACTTGCGTATGTATAGGGTCACAATGGTCAAGTCGAAATCTGACACTAACCTCGACTAAATCATGCATAGAATCCACATACACTCGGTGGTCGGCCTGCGGAGATCTCTTCAATGCAAGAGATGTGCGCTTCTTGAGGTATAAAAAGACCCCTTCAGACCATTCTAGTAACCTGAATGGAAGTGGATTTAGGCGTCTACATTACCCAAGTATCCAATATCTTACTCTGCGCTGTTCATGTTGTACGTCCCAAATTGAGATGAGAGTAATCTCAAGATGCGCCTCCGGATGGCCTCGTGGTACTTCACCCAAAAATCCTCGCTTGCTCCGTGAGAGAAGAAGATAGACGCCTCTCTACATTGCAACACTCGTAATCTAGCCAATGCAATGAGAAATAACTCATTATGAGTTCGAGGGACGTACCTCTGTGCATTAGATAATCGATTGTAGTGGGTGCCCTGTGGAAGCGACGAGCGACTTTCGATAAAACGCATCATGAATGTCTGCGCAATATGTTGATCAATTACGGCTGCGGAAGAATAGCGCTTGATCGCGTACCCTCCCATAAGGCATCGTATTGCAAACTACATCTCTAACAACGTCCAAGCATCGTTGTACTTCTCTGGAGGCGTCCTGTGTGTCGTAAATGAATGTGCCCATGGAGTAGGAGGAAAGACCCTTTAGCTGTGCAGCATATGGAAACTAACCTTTTAGGTGCAACACGAGTTGGCCAAATAGCATTCACGAGAAAGCAACCAATGATAATACATAATATGGTACAAGCAACAAACCAAGGCAAGTTATCCAAGCTACCAGAACCTTCTTCGTTCAGGATCAGGATTCTGTCGATCACGGCCATGGTCGTGGTCGCGCGAGTCCCACCGCCGCTCTCTACCACGGTGGGCCTCTTCAACTTCCCGGCGATTGAAGACATCGCCGTAGCCTTGGTCGACGCCTCCATGCACCGTACTAGGAGTTTCACTTCCCGCCATCTCGCGCTTCTTGCGCCGGATGAGCTCCAGCGCCCGTTCGCGCTCGCTGATTTCTCGACTAAGGCGAGCATGGACCTCTGGTTGAGTCCTGGAGGCTTCTGGCGGTGGACGTGGACGTCGGTACGAGCTCGAGGTGGTGGACGTGGACGCTCGTGAGGCGAGCTCCTTCGTTATTGAAGTCAAAGGGTCATGTATAGACTTGCGAGCCGTATCTCGCTTTCTAAACACTGAATGAGAGTCGGCGAAGTAACCATGGCCCAGTTAGACATACCTTCTTTCGTCAACAGTTTCTTCCGCTCCGTCCTTATCCCGACTTCGTTCTGAATACCATGGTTTGAGGTCTTTTGCAGAGGGTGCTAATGGCACTCCTTTCTCTGTCTCCGCAGGCTCTACCTTCTTCGTAGCGCGTATTGCGGCCGTTATGGAGCTCTATTGAAGTGTTGAGAGCAAGAATAAGCTGTAAAATTTGGCACATACTTGCTCTAAATCCTCAAAGAAATTGATATGGCCCCCAGTGGTTGGAAGAACCGCACCCCGTGTCGAGCTCCCCTCGGCGATGATCTTGTCAAGGTCCTCGTCTTTCCGTTTCTTTTTGGTCGCCTTTTCTACGATACCAGCACGTTCTCGTAGTTGTTCTATACGTGCTTCTGAATCCTAAGTTCCATCAGAATGCTTGGTCTGAGACGACGTGAAGAACTCACAGCAAGCATCATTCTCCCCTCTTCTTTGGCCTCTTTTTGCCGTGCTTCCTCCTCATCTCTGCGGACCTTCTCAATATTATCTCTCCTATAAGGATGGTAGGACTTGTGATGCGCGATGTTGAGCTTGCCCATTGTGCGAGATAGTGGCTAGAATCAAGGACCAAACAGTCACCGACTCCGGTAAATTGCTTTCTAATTCTCTCCCACTATGAATTCAAGCTTCGATGCTTGAGACTTGAATACGTTTACCTTGAAGGCGCTGGGTAATTTCTTAAAGCGCGAGGTCGCACAATCTAATCGCATTGGAAACTCGGTCAATATGTCTACTCTTTTGCCATTTCACAAAGCTATTCTCGAGAAAATACACGACCCAACTACCAATGATCTCGTTGTCCTAGCGCGTGGCCTTGGGCTGCGCAGGATAATCTGCACTCTTATGAAAATCTACGACTCGCCTCAGAGCCTTATTCTATTGGTTAATGCCACGCCTGAAGAGGAGTCTGAGATCGGAGAAGAACTCGGCCTCATGGGATGTCGAAAGCCGGGGCTTCGTGTAGTAGGATATGAGACTATTAGCAAGGACAGGTGGATATCTTCTCACCTACTTGTGAACATAAGACGTTAACGACAGTGTTCAAGGCAAAACTTGTACAAAAAAGGTGGCTTAATTTCAGTAACTTCGCAAATTCTTGTCGTCGACATGCTTCAATCGGATATACCGACCCATCTTATTACCGGAATTCTTGTCCTTCATGCGGAGAAGTATGAGCCTGCTTTTCGGATTTTGTTCTTCCATTTACCTCCCATGCAGAGTTACGCCTTTGGTTCTAGAAGCCTTCATTGTCAGGCTGTACCGAGAGAAAAACAAAAATGGTTTCTTGAAAGCCTTCACAGACGAGCCTGAACACATCACAAGTGGTCTATCGCCCCTCAAGAACATCATGAAAGAACTACAACTTCGGACGGTGCATATCTATCCTAGGTACCTATTGAGTTATTCCTTCGCTTCAACTCCTCACTATAACATCAAGATTTCAAGAGGACGTCAAAAAATCTCTCGAACGACGAAGGGCTGATGTGGTGGAGCTGTCGCAGCCGCTGACCGAAGCCATGTCAGACATCCACCATGCAATCATTCAATGTATGTCGACGACTCTTTCTGAGTTGAAGCGATCAAATACAACTGTACGTCCCATGATCCGCTACAAGAATACAAGGCTCATGGATTGTGATAGCTTGACCTTGACGACTTCAATGTCGACAATGCGTACTTCCGGTCGTTCGACATGGTGGTGCGCCGTCAACTAGACCCAGTCTGGCACAAAGTCGGTCCCCGAACAAAGCAACTCGTCAACGATCTTGGGACGCTCAGACGGCTTCTCTTGTTCGTCATATAAACCTCCATTTACACCATCTCATTGGACCTTTGCAGCTACCTTCTGACCTACGATTCCCTCCACTTCCACGCATATCTGGAGACGCTGATTGCATCGAATACAACAACGGCCTCAGGTCATACTAAGCAACACCAATCCCCGTGGCTTCTTACGGACGCAGCGCACATCATATTTCAGGTGGCCAAGCGCAGGTGTTACACAGTTAGCGCTGCGTCGAAGGCCCAACTCCCGCGAGTGGTTGATGCCACTGACGATGACGATGCCTGGGCTGCACTAGATGAGATAGAAGCCTTGGGCACCACGGTTCCTAACTCGAAGGAGACACGTCCGTCATGGATTCCTCGTGGGATGGAGCCAGTTTTGGAGGAGTTGCCAAAGTGGAACTTGCTGGTAGAAGTGCTCCAAGAAGCTGAGGAGGAAGTGTTGCGGCAAGATTCTCTGCGCAAAACCATCACTGGTACTTTGGGCTGGCCTCATCTACTTTTCTTGAACTAATGCTCTATCGTCAGCGAATCCCGGGGCTAACACAGTCCTCGTTATGACATCTTCGACGCGCACTTGTTCTGTCTTGACCGAATTCCTTTCAATAATTGACCATGACGCGCCGCCCGGGTCCAAGGGGCGAACTATGATGCTCCGCAAGCTCAGGCTCTACTTGTGGTGGAAGTCGAAACTAGCCGAGCGAAAACACGACGGCAAATCCCATTCTTCGGACCCTCACGCTGCTGTGCGAAGTGCAAGCGGGCTTGAGAAGCTCTATACCGAGCAGGACAATGTCAATGAGGCGCTGCAAAGGAAAGATAAGGAGAAGGCGGACCGTGCGGCGAGTAGGAGACGAGTCAGAGGAGGTGCACCTGCTGCGGCTTCATCGGGGAGAGATGCCTCAGCGTCTAAGAATGCTGCTTTGGCCATGGGTGAAATACGAACCGAGGCAGAAGCATTTGCGCAGTTGTCAGTTGTGTTCCCTTGCTATGTGACCCTACTCACGTCTTTCCCAGCTGGGAATCTCAGGGCACTCAGAGCTCGGAGATAGCTCCGGAGCTCGGCGACGACATGGTTCTTCTCGATACCGAGCCGGGAACGTTTGATGACGATTTTGACACCCACTACGGCCTGCTTGCTCCCCAGGAAACTGTCATCGTTCGAGCTTACTCAGATGACACGGATGATCGGATGTTGGCTGAAATTCAGCCCAAGTTCATTGTGATGTTTGAACCCAATATGGAGTTTATTAGGCGCATTGAAGTAAACTATGAAGTACCCCTGAAACCGTCCAGCTGACCTGCGATTGTATAGGTGTACAAAAGCTCCCATCCTGGGCTAGCAGTGCGGGTATACCATATGGTGTATGGTAACTCGTGCGAAGAGCACAAATACCTCGCCGGTATACGAAGGGAGAAGGAGTCTTTCGAAAGACTCATTAAAGAACGTGGCGTAGGTGTGCTAGTCTTCTTGAAGGATTCATCCCTGATGCATCTTTCCTCAGTCCATGTTACTTCCCCTATTCGAGGAGCGCCGAGATGGTGCGAGTGACGCCGTCATCAAAACTATAAGTACGCGGATTGCCGGAGGGCGAAGGGAACTGGACACGCAGCCTTCGCAGGTAGGTGGATTCTGTGGCGTTCTTTCTTCTTGACGTCTTATCTTACGCAGGTCATTGTTGATATGCGAGAATTTCGTTCAACCCTTCCATCGCTACTGCACGCGTCAAACATGCTGGTTATACCAGCGACTCTTACCGTCGGCGACTATATTATCACTCCTGAGATATGCGTGGAGCGCAAAAGCCTGTCAGACTTGATATCAAGTTTTAATAGTGGTCGTCTGTGAGGGTTGCTTTCTCCTTGATGCCCTACGTCCTCCTCATAGAACCACGCAGCTATACACAATGCGAGTTAATGTCGGTGCATTACAAAATACCCGTGCTCCTCATCGAATTCGAGGAAGACAAAGCCTTTACACTCGACGTAAGCGTTCTGTGGACTAATTATGCCCGTTCTAATGACACTCTTCCAAATTAGGTCGTAACGGACATCAAATCGTATGCAAAGCCAACGGGAAAGTATTCGACAAAGAAGAAACAGGGCACATGTGCGAACCTGGACCGTACAGCTTTGCTCCAGTCAAAAATCTGCCTCTTGACGCTTTCTTTTCCCCGCGTACGCATCATCTGGTCATCGTCACCCTATGCGACTGCGGAAATCTTCAGAGATCTCAAATCCAACAACCCGCAGCCCGATCCTACCAAAGCAATTGCTATTGGTGCGGATGATGACCCAGATGCGGGTGCAGGAATCAATGCTGCGGCTGAAGAGCTCCTTCGATGCCTCCCTGGGATAACAGCGAAGAACATCAAACACGTCATGAACAGAATAAGAACGGTTCGTGAGCTGTGTGCAATGAGCCTTATTGAGGTTCAAGATTTACTTGGAGTGGAGCCAGGGAAGGCTTGCTGGGAATTTATGCACACAGGTGAAAATACCATAACTCGATGACTATACATTTACGCTGTTATATTACTTGGATTACACCCTCCTCAGACTGCTCCTCCTGAAGGGGAAAATCGATTCGTTCATGACACGTAAGTACGGCATTATTTTATTTCGTTCTGCGGATCGCTTTGAGAAGGTCGGACAGACCAGTCGTCAAGCAACGCGGCTATTACTTATCATCCTCGTCTGCGCTGTGTCACGCCTGCCCTCTTTCCCCCACCTCAACATGCCTGGTTATGTATCAAATCCCGATGCTTCCCTCGTTCGTGGAGAGTTGAATGCACGTCTCAAATTGGACCGCCTTTACAGTTTTATAGAGGTTAGCGCGATGCTTCCGCTCAACGGTATAACGGGCTAAATGTTGCAACAGCTTACTCGAATTCATACTACGAATGAATTACTAAAAAATTGTCGCACAGTTGTGCTCCATCTGGCGGTACACCTGTCATTAGTGCCATCTGCACTACTATTGGACCACCGCATTTTACTGGGCGAGGATGCGTATTTAATAGGATCAGGAGCCTCAGGAAATGTCTTCTACCAACGTGGTAGCGGATCAACCAATCTTGCTGTCAAGAAATTCTCTCACTCGGATTCGTATAACTCGAGAACAGTGCGCTGTGTCAACAAAAGGGTCGAGAATTTTTCTAATGCCCTTGCAGATGTTTATCAAGGAAGCTATCATCATGTCGTTTCTTATGCATCGAAACGTAATACCTCTCCTCGGCGTCATCGACGTCCCAAACTATTTCGCCACAGTCACACCGTACATGCAGAATGGAGATTTGATGTCGTTTCTTCATAAATCTCCTGCGGCAGACAGGCTGGGTCTGGTGAGCTTCTCTCTGTACGCTTTTAGCTCAACTGGAGCTCAACTTTCAACAACCGTAGGCTATCGGAATCGCCGATGGTCTCAAATACCTCAAGTTCTGTGGCGTCGTCCACGGCGACATAAAACCAGTAAATTATATAATTTTCCCTGAGTTCGTGCACTGAATTTGGCTAGATGAATATTTTGATTGACGATGAAGACGTACCTGTCATAGCCGATTTTGGTCTCGCGCGACTTCAAAGCCACGAAACTCGGTTCAATGAGCTTGAGGCTCGATTGTTAGTCGGTGGTATGTACACTCCAAAGTCTTCTCTTGCTTCGGATTACAGCAATACATTCAGGTTCTGGCGTCGGAACTCTGCGTTATATGGCTCCGGAAAGACTCGACCCAGGAACAAAGTCAGCGAGGCCGACCTTCGAGAGCGACATCTTTGCATTCGGAATGGTCTTGTACGAGGTAAGCTAGACAGTGGTAAGTTATAGTCGTCATTTTTATTATTCTGCAGATCTATACTGGAAGTTTCCCACATTGGAAGCTGAGCAATACTCAAGCTATGATGAGGATAGTGGCGGGCGTTCATCCGACCCGGGATGCCCGGATTCCAGATTATATCTGGACATTGTCGACCGCCTGCTGGAGCACCAACCCATTGGATCGTCCAAAGGTCGACGAGGTAGTCGACTACCTCTCAGTGATGCAACGTAAGACGTAGTATCGTGTTCTGGGTGTTGATTTCGAACTCAATATCGTTGATGTTACAATGAGTCCGAGTCAACAAGGGAAAGCTACGTGGATCGCAGGTAGTTTGACTATCTGCGATCCACGTATCTGTGCCTTGTTGCATCTGGGTCGTCCCAGGTATCCTGAGCTGCGCCACTCAAGAGCAACCAAGAAGACCGGTCAAGTATTAACCCTTTTCAATCGACTTTGGACTTGAATGCCGTGTGCAAGCCCTATGATCGAATGAAGTCCTATATCTCTTTCGATGTTGGAGAGGAGTGACTATGATACGAGCGACCATAACTACTGTAGTTACAACGAGTACAAATTGAAAACAGGTCAATCTATCGATTTGAGTCTCCTATTACTGGCATTGGCTACATTAACCCACTCCATATCGAAATGAGAAAAAGAAGGACGAATGCTGATTGAGCAGAAGTTGGTACTCGTTCTAAAACTGAGCTCACTCAGTGGCACTCACTCCCGTTCAGGTCAATTTTGGCTAAACAAGCCATCGCATGGCGTGCGTCCATCGACCTTCAAGTCGACTCGGATGGTGGACCCTTGGGCTCGGATAAATCAAAAAAGTGATATAAGCAGTAGCTTTGATTCATGCTGCATAATGAAGGCTCAAGTAGGGCTGCCGGCGTCGGGTGATGTGGCGCACAGATGGACGCGAGATTTGACTAAGGAGAAGCTGTGTTGAAATAACGGTGAAATGCCGGCTCTCGCAGTTGGTCGTGGTTTGCAGGAGCAGAAGGTGTAATGAGCATTCTGGGGCACCATTCAGAGTCCTGATATAATACTCAGGAACGACTCATAAGTTTGAATGGGGAAGGACGAGGTAAATGCGCAAAATTAGTTTCACACTTCATGAGTGGGGGCGAAAAAGAAAAGTATTGCTCGATGGGGGCACCGCGGATTGAACGCGGGACCTTCAGAAAGACTCAGTCTTCAGTCTGCTGCTCTCCCAACTGAGCTATGCCCCCATGGAAAACAACCGACGCCTGGCCATTGTAAGGTTTCCGTGTATCGACGGTCCAGGCGCTTGAAATATTTCTGAAACAACGCAAGACACGGCCAGTAAAGTAGAGAGGAAATCAGTGGAAACGAAGCAGAGCAAGAAGAGAATCGCATTACGGTGGGCAGAGCCAATCATCAAAAGTGATCGGCAATTCCCGAGCTTGCAATTGGGAAACCTTAAACCCGTCAACCTCTATTCTTCCCAATAACCCTCTTCGTCGACTTCCTCAAGACTAACGACTTCAAAATGGTAAGTAATCCACGTCTGCGCAACGACGAGCTCTTGTCGGCACTTCGAAATCTCCCAAACGAAGCAAAATGAGATGGATGGTAAGTCTTTCATATGGATTACCTTCGAGGATCGCATTAACTAATGAACTTTGTAGATGTGCCCCAGCAAATCCAAGATATTGACTTTATGTCTCTATTCTTACTAGTCCAGAGCCTCTGGGCGATGAAGGACTTCGATGCTGGGTCGTGCTGCACTTCAGTGCGCACGACACTAGAGCTCCGAGGCGCAATGTCAACTTTTTAGTTCCATTGCTGACTTCGCCTCAATGACCAGCCCAAGGCCAAGACCGGAACTGGAAAGAAGCCCGCCGCTGCCCCCTTCGGTGCCAGCAAGGCCACCAAGGCCAAGAAGAACCCTCTCTTCGAGTCTGCCCCCAAGAACTTCGGTATCGGTGAGTCAAAACTAAATTTGTTTTAATGCACTTGTAATCTTACGAATGTAATTTATAGGCCAGGACATTCGCCCCACCACTGATCTCACTCGTTTCGTCAAGTGGCCCGAATACGTCCGCCTTCAGCGCCAGAAGGTTATCCTTCACCAGCGCCTGAAGGTTCCCCCTGCCATCGCTCAGTTCTCGCACACCTTGGACAAGAACACTGCCACCCAGCTGTTCAAGCTCCTCAACAAGTACCGCCCCGAGTCCAAGGAGGAGAAGAAGGCTCGTCTTGAGGCTACCGCCGCCGCTGCCGCCGAGAACAAGGATGCCAAGGTTCGTCACATGTTTTGTTATTTCTTCCTATCACATTATTCATCATCATCTTTTATTTAGGACTCCAAGAAGCCTCTCTTCGTCAAGTACGGTCTTAACCACATCGTCGCCCTCGTCGAGGCCAAGAAGGCTTCCCTCGTCGTCATCGCCCACGATGTCGACCCCATCGAGCTCGTCGTCTTCCTCCCCGCTCTCTGCCGCAAGATGGGTGTCCCCTACGTGATCGTCAAGGGCAAGGCCCGTCTCGGTACAGTCGTCCACAAGAAGACCGCTGCCGTCGTCGCTCTCCAGGATGTCAAGTCTGAGGACCAGCGCGAGCTCGCCACCCTCGTCTCTGCCGCCAAGGCCAACTTGTATGTCTACCTCTTCTCCCGTTTCCATTGGCATCCCTCTGACTCTTCTTCCTCCTTTTAGCTCTGACAAGTACGAGGAGCAGCGCCGCCAGTGGGGTGGAGGTCTCCGTGGCAACAAGTCCACCGCCATGCTCCGCAAGCGTGCCAAGGCTGCCGGACAGAGCATCACTGCTGCTGCCATCGGCAAGCTCTAAGCATGTCGGTCGCCGTGTATCCGTTGTCAGTCGTTGAGGGTCTATGGGTTAAAAGACGGGTGGATTTGGTATACAGTCTGCTATCGTCGTCATGTTATAGTGTCTATGCCATCTATGAGCCTATCATTGGCATCATGCTTCTTATGCAGTGCGCGCGCATGGTTGTCAATTTTATTTTCCTGCTTGTTTCGCTCGAGGCTGTTGCCGGGAAGTATTTATTTGATTGAGTTTACAACTTGTATAAAACTTACTCAGTCCGTATTGATCTTCAGGCGTACCAGGGGGAAAGGGTTCGTTTGAAGTGTAAATTTCAAGGTAATTTCAAGGTAATTTCCCTCTTCGTGGATCAAGGTTCATCTCTGTTGTACATCCGGTCAACGTCGGCATCCAATTGGCTTCGTCTCCTTGTTTTCTTCCAGGTGGGCGATAATGAGGCCCACGTGATGATGCAGCTTTGGACGGTGATCGCGCAACCTAGGTACGACGACGACCTCAGCTTGGGCGGTCAGGAGCTCCCCCAATCTACTACGTGACAGGGTAGTGGTATCCTGATTACAGCCAATCCTTCTTTCATCGATCTCGAAGCTGAAAGAGAATTCTTTCGCCGGTCTACGGCCTGGAGTAACGCCCCCTCTATTACGATTACGACCTTACTCTTTGAACACCACATCCATGTCAACCTCCTTGTCAGCGACCGGGTCGCACAGCAGATCTTCCTCTGCAACAGCCTCTATAACGATGACATCGAACTCCACATCCTCGGCATCGACCACCACATCTACAGGATTCTCCTTTACTCCGTTCTCCGACCCATTTCCCTCATCCTCATCTACTGAAGTCACCTCACCTAGCTCCAACCCGGATTCTCAGCCCGCCCTTTCAAAACAGGAATACAGTACGTTGTGCCACACGTGATTTGATTTGCCAGGTTCTAAATAACTTTTTGAAATCTACAGTGTTTCTATTTGTTGCAATCTTCGTGATTCTTGTGGGGCTCGGTTTTACCGTGGTGGTCAGACCTATACTTGTGCGACGGCGTTACCGGCGGATGTTTGAGGAGGCGATCCGCGACGGGACATGGCCGTCACCCCCCGACGAATCTGGATTGTTTGGGCTCGGCAACGACAAGAATAAAGTCGATTTAAAAAACAAGCCGAAGCTATACGAAGCATTCGTGGGTCAGACGCAGCAGTATGCGCAGAACACTGGGAAGGTGGAGACGACGACGGAGTATGACTGGGACTCGATTCGCCCGTTCTCCGTAACGTATGCTCTCCCTCCTGCAGAAGAGCCGGCGACATCGAAATTTACAACACCGATGGCGCAGCCCCCCCTCGCCGGTCGTATGCGGGGCATATTCAGGCGTACAAATTCCCCTACCTGGTCACCCGCCGAACTCCCTACTGTGACGACTCCCGTCGCTTCCCCTCCACTCATCGACGGAACTTATCAAATTCCGGTGCCTGTAGAACTCCAGAAGATTCGTGCCGCGGTGCTTATCGCAATGCCCCGGGTCCCCGAGTCGACTGCAGTCCCACCTCTACATACAGACCAAGGAACAAAGTTCCCACATCTCGTGGTCGGGGTGGCCGACCTTGATTTGTCCCTCCCTCCCACCATTTGAGGTGATCACTTGATGCGACGATAATTTTAACGAGATGGACGACAATATCATTGATTTTAAGTGTTACATGAGGAGTGGACATGGGGTAAAGACAAAGAAAGGACTACCACTACATACATGGTACAATCAAGGCGACCAAAATTCACTGCTGATAATTCTTCCTCAGCACCTCAAACTCTTTCGTGAATTCATCAATAGCATCCAATGTCTCCACGAAATGATGATACTCCATTGTCTCCCCGCGCCCGACAGCAAGTGACTGTGCTGTACGCACGGCATTCTTGATCTGGCGACCGTTGATATTGCGCGTGGCGAGCTCCTTAATTTGCTCCGGCGTGACGACATGCGACACACGAAGCTTCTTGATGAAGGCGGTCCAAACCTGCTCCTTCGACTCCTGGCTGAGCTCATAGAAGTGAAGTGCGACGTGGATGCGGGAAAGGAATGCTTCGTCGAAAGCTTGGACACGGTTGGTGGTCAGGAAGAGGATGCCGCGGTAGTACTCGACGTGACGGAGGCTATGTAATGGAATCAGCTGTTTAGATCGGGTATGCAAAAATGCTGGAGACGTACAATACAGCGACCATGGCATTGCGCTCCAAGTCATGAAGGGAACGTTGCTCGAGGAACACATCAGCCTGAAAGAGTGTTTTTAGTCTTTGTGTCCTTCGGGAGAGATCGAACATCTCACCTCATCGATCAAGACGATGGCTTTCCAAGCCGTCGCAACATCAAATATCCGTTCGAGTGTGGAATCCATTTCGGAAGCCTTAGTACCGAGATCGCCTCCTCCAATGACATAGAGCGGACGCTTGACGTGCTCGCTAGTGGCTTCTGCCGAGAAGGTCTTGCCTGAAGAATGCAATCATGATCAGCAGGAACCAGATACGAAGAATATGTGACGTACCAACTCCAGGAGGCCCGAATAGGTTGATGACGAGACCGTGTCCCTTTCCCTTAATAAAGTCATCAAATCCGAGCTCGCGATGATGGGCTTCGACAAGGGAGCGTAGAAGATCCTTGCGAGCGGATGGAAGGACGAGGTTGACGAAAGCATCCTCGTTCCATTCAACGGGTTGAACTTCCTCGACATCAAATTCCACTGAATCACTCATAAGTAAACATAAAACACGGAGGAGCAGTCTGATCACATACACCAGGTTTTATCGGAAAGACTGAAACCGTAGACGACTGTCGACGATAGGATCAGATCTTCGTCAGAAAGATCGTCGTCGGACGACTCTTCGTTGGCAGGAGTCGACCGTACCAAAGTACCTAGATAGATACGATTAGCACTGTTCACGCATAATGGGCTCAGCTATTACACACCATTGGCATACGGGCTCGCCCAGGGAACAACGTGTGGTAAAGGTGGTGGTGGTGGGAAGTTGGCCGCCAAGGGTAATGGCGGGGGCTGCGGCATCATCCTGCCATCACCTCCTTGCAGCGATTCGGTGGAATATTGAGGTGGGATCCAAGGAACTCCCACGTTTGCCATCGTACTAGAGGCCAAAGGAAATTGATAATTGGGATTTAATCGGCGGAAGGATGCTGTTGACAAAGGTTAAGCAATATATACAGTCACAACGACACTATCAATTACCTCTGTCGATCATGATTCGGCCGTTTACCTATTGGAGAGTATCAGTAGGAGCTTCGTCGAGAGTTAAAGGAAATGCATA
>JAFLHD010000091.1:0-20711 GCA_018856295.1 Blastosporella zonata | reverse complement strand
GCGCACAACCCTCAACCGCTCGTGAATATTTTCTCGGTGCTTAACATATTGTAAGTAACCGAACCGACACTATGTATCAATTCATTCAACCATTGAGGTTAAAGTCAACAACATGCACCGCCGAAGGTGTGATCCCGGTGCTATTAACCTGATACAGAACAGAAAGCACGCCGCTAGCCACCCTGGCACGATCCACAGTGACCTCACCTAAAGCGTTCAACCCCGCTGCCACACCATCATACGCAAGCGTCCAATCCGTCCATCCCGAAGACTTACTTGCAGTTACGACACGGACGTATGGAAGGACGACGTAGGCGTTGTCTGCGCTGTCGAGTACGATCTGGGATCGTCCGACGGCGTTGATTGGGAAGGGGATCTCGAATTTGGTGAAGGTGCCGTTGGAGGAGCGGTAGAGGTGGAAGGCACGTCCGAACGAGATGCGATCTGTTTCGTAATCGGTTACACACTGGGTAAAACGGCCTGTGAATGGCGGCGTAAGTTGTAGTATACTGGCATAGATATACGTTATTTATCAATAGAGAGGACATACCTGGCACGTATGAGATAATTGCGTGGATTTGACCACCAGAGTCGACAGTTTGGGATTCTTGGTTCATAAGGCCGTGGTCAGCGTTAAGGGAATCAACGATTATGCCTGCCGTGTTAACGTTCATTGGATTCGATCCCGATGTGCCGATGGCGGAACCTGCGCTATTCTTCCAGGTACGGCCTAGATAAAATAAATATTCAAGCAATAGAGCTTTTCGAGCGCAACCATCATACCTTTGTCGTCTGAATAGAAATAAGTCGTATCATGATTTGTTAATCCACCACTGCTGCAGGATACGCCACCAACTTGCTCTCTCCATGTGCCCGTGACGTGAAGGCGGCTCGATTTGTACGTGACTCCATGTATGTAGAGGTTGCGCGCAGCGCTGGTGACGCCGTTGGTTGATGTATATGTCCCTGATGCGGAGGCCCATGATCCAACGTTCGACCACACGCCACCATTGTACTCCGCCAACTGGGTAGCGCCGTTCCCGGAGACGCCGGAACGGTAAACAAATTGCAGGAGATTGTCGGGAGTTACGATGAACTGAGGATAGGTCACGGTCCTATTTATTGAACAACAATAAGTTCTGGAGGCTTTGCGAGGCGACAAAGTGTAAAAGACGCACGTCCCAATGTTTAATGTCCCGAGCGTGGTAACTATAGATCCAAAGCGGCTTACAACCCAGGTCGCACCGCTAGTAGCCAACCCCGCCTCTGAACTGGTGTAGTACATAGTCGAGCTATGACAATCCAGCGCAACATGGATCTTCCCATCCGCTGGGGACACGCCAAGGGCAATAACGTTATGAGAGTCCTCAGTCGAAAGGTTGTGCGGCAGCTGCAGTGTAGACCAGGCGCCGGAGGGCAGTAAACGGCGGGCAAGCACGGCGGTGCTTGACGAAGTGTACCAGGCAGCAAACTGGTAGTTGGAGTAGGTGAGCACGCCAGAGAGTTGGAAGGAGTTGACGTTGACGACGCCGTCGTATGAGATGAAGAAGATGCCGTTGGCATCGAGGAGGGAGTTGGAAGTGAGTGTTACACTGGGTGCCGCGAGGCATAAGGAGAACAGGAGGCTCGCGGTGAGCGAGAGGAGGATGAGGGGGAAGGACATCCTGCTTTTGATCACAGAAGTGCCATTGTGCAAGGATGATGTTTTAAGTCAAGAAAGGGAGGTCCCATGCTTCAAGAGTAGCGTGCGGGTCTGTCATCGCATAAATCCCGGTAGAGTCACGGACCGTTTCGACTCAGGTTTCGCTTGATGCTGGGAGACAGCGTTCGGAACGGTCAGATGGCCTAAGAAAGCGGGCCGTAGTGAATGTGGCCTCCGATGCAGGGTCCCTCCACGATGTTTTCGACTACGCGTCAACGTGCAGTTCACATCTGTAAAAAAATAGTTGACAGAACACTGTCTTGAACAGAAGAAAAAAACCTCTCTAGGGGACGTGTGCATGTGTAACAAAGTAATAATATGCGAATACAGGATACGGGGGACGTCGCGGAGATGATCTGTGCAAGGGAGAGGTAAGTACATTCTAGGTCGGTAAGAGAGGGTTGCATGGTACATATAAGGTGAATAAGTTACATCTGGTGCCCGGTTCTTGTTGGTACAGTGTTATAATAATAAACCTACGCTGGGAATATTTGTTCACAGTCGATTCACTGTCAAGACGGCGACCTGCCCGTCCTGGGCGATGCCGTGATTTATACCTGTTTAGGCCGATTAGCGGGGCTTGGAAATTGAGAAGGAAGGAGGGATATGCATGCCTTCGCTTCCGGGAGCTAGGAGGTCGCTCCTCCACTCTACTTCGGCCTTCCACCATTTCCCTTTCCATCTGCTTCCAGAAATTGCCCGGTCGACTAGGTAATCACGACCTGAAGGAAGATTCATTTCGAGAATACACAGCGGTGTCATTTATGGAGTACCTAGATTGTAACCATTTGGTACAATTTTGTGATTCTTGCTCGAGTCCTGAAGAAAAGTCGTGAGCATGCGAGGCAGCAATAAACTTCGTTTGGATTTACCTTCTCCTTCGAGACACTATGATAAACGAGGTATACATCAATATCAGACATTAAATTAAATACGCAACATAATGTCTTACCCAAGGAACCACGCTCCACTATTGGCAGTAGTTCCATTCTGCTTCCATGCCCTGAAATGATTCCCCCCTATCATGAGTGTAATATTTAGCACAATGATATTGTGGCGTTCTTGAAATATAGATACTCACCCGCTAGGCTCTCCCAGCAAGTACCCCAAATGGGGAAGTAGTGTTGTCGAGCGAGATACTGCTCAAGTTTGCGACCGTCGCCGTCACCGAGATCTGCTGCGTGGAGATCGCCAATATGAAGTCCAAGGCATTCATGAGAGAAGCCTATCGACCTAGAGACGACCTTAGCTTAAGAGATTACAGGGAATAAATTTATCTACTTAGCATAATCTTGAAATCCATTATCAGTGAGCATGTAGGGGTCTGAATTGGCTGAAATGATGACATTCAGCGGCTCGCCGAGGTCGGGGGTTGTGAACTACGACATTCGGTAAGCACATAGATCCAAGTGGTGCTTTACATCAATCATTCACATCGAGAAGACGTCCACCATTAATACGGGGGTCCAGCCACCCAAGTAGCACTGGTTCGTCGTTACTAGACAAAAAGACCTGTTGGAGAGGAGAGGCAAGTACAGAGATAAGGAAGAAAGCAATGATGGCGACCGAGGCTATCATCTTGGGCGGGTAGGGCGAGCGCACACTCAGCACAGTAAACGCTGGGCACTCAGTGACACCTGCCAGCTCAGGCGTGGAGGAGAGTATTGTCGTCAGGTTGCTGGACAGAGAGGAAACAGGTGAAGCGATTGTGACGAGCGCGTGACAGTTTGGAGCAAGTGCTGCGTGCATCGGCGCTTGGCACTTACCATTTGAATCCTGACTTTTCATGGCTGCGTATCTGCCGGAACCGTCTCCAGCGCCTGTTCACGACATCCATGCGTTTCTCAGTCACGACACCGACGACGACGATGCAGATACCGCTTCCCAGCGCTCAATCTCACTCTCGTCCCCTGGAGCATCACCAAGGAACTCAGTGATGAACAATTATGCAGGTCAAAGGAGTTTTGGAGACCCATTTTTGAAGCGGGAATCGCATCCGTACACGGTGGACACGGGTTTAGAGTCTGAAGATAACAGTAGCATGTTCAGCCAGGGCGTCGAACATACGGACTCCCCAGATTCCTCGGCTGCGCCGTCGGTTTATGACGAAGAGAAGGAATACAACGATGCCCCGTTACCAACATACCCGCCGACCATGCAGAGCAGAGACGATCGGTCTTCAATGTCATCGATTGCCTCTGGGTCATCGCGAAAGACGCGTCCAGAGTCATTGCTTATGAATCTCCCAAGCGGACCTATAATACATGGCGTGGCACTGGTAGACTTCAACCATTTGGTGCGTAAAACACTGCACGAATATCCCGTAGATCTGAGCGAACATTCACAGATCGGTCCTCGGGTTGAGTATTCAAAAGGCGACATATTCGATGACGACGAGGTGGCCAAAATTCTTCCTTTTTTAGCTCTCCCGGATGGTGCCCATCTAGTTCGTGTTACTTCTGGAAAAACAACCGCTCCTGACCATCATTCCAGAGCTCCGAAGATTACTCGTACTTCCACCTCGTACCCTCAGGTCCCGGCCCCTCTACAATATTCGGTATCTCGTTAGCATCAATCCATACTATCTCGGAAAACTACGTTCTCAATATTTCCCCAGATGTAACCAACAGATAGCCTCTTCCGCTCTTCTTGTTAAATCCCCAGACGTTACACGATCGACAGTACAGAAAGCCGTAGTTGTGTTGGCATCTAAACCTGTTTTCGGGCCAATAAGGTTCGCAATTTGAAGCCATATCTGTAACTCACCTCTTACCTACTTTCAGAGCAAAATTGGGTGTCGTGACTACTGCATTGTTCAATCAGAGGGACTTCAGTGATGCGAGCATCCTCGACGACTTTGCCAGCTCTTTGGAGATCTCGATTAGAGGGCAATTGACTGAGAGCGGACTATATATGGGTTCGCCTAGTTTGATCCCTCCCTTTTTATTCATACTGACATATTGGACAGGTACAAGTTTGTGAGTTGTTCACTCACTGTGCACCATAAAGTGCGCTAACGCTTCGTTAGGCGTGAGTTTGTGCACATGTTCCGACAACGGACCCTCGTCCTTGTCAAGGCATTGATGCTCCAGCAAAGAGTACGTCTGTTTTGTTATCGTCCCGTCATTTCTAACCCCTCGTCATTTCAGATCATGTTTTATGGACACCCCGTCGAGCGGTTGTGCACCTACCAATATTCACTTGTGTCATTGCTACCCGGTAGGCCTATCCAAGTATGCCCGCAATGCGCCTATCTAAGTTGGAAAACCAGGCCTGCTGCAGACGCTGGACGACTGCGGCTCTCCTCCACTTGCCGCACGAGCACCAACACTTTCACGACCGTCATCCTTGAAGACGTCTGATTCCAAAAGTATGATGGCGTTCATGGGTCTCCCTCTCGACATCTTTGGAAAGGTTGACATCATTTATATGTTCGCGACGGGAACGATACTAAATCCTCGCATATCATTAGGACTCATTCTTCCAACCTTATCTCCCCCTCCAGCAGCTTGAACTGTTGAAAGAGACCCCCAGCTGGCTTTGTGGAAGCACTAACAACATCGTCATGCAACAGAAGGATATTGACCTCCTCGTCAACGTAGGATCCTTGTTTCATTCGCTTGACTGGTATCTTACCCCCCCATCTTGTTTAGATTGAGACCGGTGTATTTGAGTTCCGCAACCCCCAGCTTGAGCGGTCGGCAGCCTTGACGGCAGCTGATCGCAAATGGATGGACGACATAATAACCGATGTCAATGATGGATGGACCGAGGGAAACCCAACTTCGAGCTTGCAGTAAGTCTTCATGCTGAAGTTTGCGATCTGAAATTGATGAACTAGATTTAGGTTCAAGGGAAGCGACGACTATCTCAGGACTAAGGTTTGTCTGTGGTCAATTCATTCTAACTCTATCTTTGCTGACATTGTGGCTGCAGTTCGACGAATACGTGTCTGCTGCTCTGTCTACTGTCAAGTATCAAGATTTTGTATCCAAGTCAGCCGGAGCTGGTGTGACGATAACTGCTGGATCAGGTATATTTCTTCGTGCAAGGCTTAGGTACAATCGCTGATCACGGATGCAGGTGGAGACGCGACATCTTTGGAGGACTTCAACCCCCTGTGGATATCTGAATTCAAGAAAACGAATGCATACGATGTGTGGGAGAGGATAACTGATCCCCTCATTTTCGACATAGTCGAGCCTAGGTGACCCATTCAATATTGCCATATCGAATCACGTCTAATATATTTTGAAAGACATCCATGTAACGAGAAACCCTCTGTCGTAGCCGACATCGGACTGCGCCTACAAGAAGGGATCCAAGACCTAAAGCTCGAGCAGCAGCTCGCCCCTGCCCGCGAGGCTGTCACACGTGCTGTCACAGTCGGCTCCACCAACTTCTTCAAAGCTGTCGAGGGCGTGCGCGATCGATGGGCGCAGCGGTCCGAAACAGGCAACTCGCGTTCTAGTACACCCGTAGAAGTGTCCAAAGCTGACCTTGAGGGCCTAGATGCCCCCGCCTCCACCTCCGTGCCGCCTGCAACGGCGTCTGCGACCACGAGCCCCAACCCGAGCGGCCTGCGCCCTTTCTCCCTCCTTTCTCGAAGTGCCACGGCCCCTTCGACACCGGCACAGCCCACGAGCGCACCCGCGTCTATCCTTCCTGCGTCCCTCACGAGTCCGTCGAAGAACTTCGCTTCCTGGGGCGCGGGTCTTGGGTCTTTCATCAGTACAAGAGCGCCTATATTCCTAGCGCGCAAGCCGTCTGAGGATA
Source organism: Blastosporella zonata (assembly GCA_018856295.1). Classification (NCBI taxonomy): domain Eukaryota; kingdom Fungi; phylum Basidiomycota; class Agaricomycetes; order Agaricales; family Lyophyllaceae; genus Blastosporella; species Blastosporella zonata. The sequence goes on along the minus strand of JAFLHD010000091.1, from coordinate 14,233 downwards.
CCGGTGTTCCTGTGCAGAGTTCACCAGGCTCTACCTCAGCGCCATCTGCAACTGATGACAAGCCCGTCCCTGCCTCCCCGCCTAAGCCCGTTGCAAAACCACGAACTGTGCCGCCGCCAGTACGTGTCCAGTCTGTGGAATCTGAGGATGAGGATGAGGACGGGCAAGGAGTGAATAGCGGGCCATTGACACCACAACCGTTCAAGGGGCCTGTTATTAGTGTGACGAGCCCAGGGATAACGCCCACACGCCGTGCATTCAACGTTGGCTCGCCGACACTGACCTCCCCGGGGAGTCCCCACACGCCGACGGCCGAGACGACGCCCATACCGACGCCGGCGTTACCAAGGCCAATACCCCAAACGGAACCGGAAGCGGAACCAGCTCCAACGACATCACCCCAGCCGAGGGCGAGGCTGGCAAGATCGAACACTGCTTCACGGAGACCGGCGGGTGGCTTGTGGGAGGAGCATAGCGAAGATGTACTGGATCAGGTGCCGAAAGGACTTCGGCGGGGGAATCCATGGGATGTTGATCATGATGCTGATGACGATTTGAGTAAGACGCTGACGGAGAAGCCCCGAGAGAGCGCGGTGAAAGACGATTCGAGCTCTACGTATTCCAGGGGTTCGCAAGATGAGGATTTGGACCATGCGTATGCTGGGGTGGCGGTTTAGATTATTTTTTTTCGCGCCGGTTTTCTCATGCACGTTGTATTTTGTTCTTTCCTTTTTATCGCTACTGCTATCTGCTATCGTTCTTGATGCCTGGGCTGGCCCGGCGGGGGTCGTTTCGTAGAGTAGGAAGGGTGTGCATATTTCACATGTCAATAGTCAGTCATACCAGCATTTGCATGATATTCCTTTGACCTCTCTTTTGGAACAAGTCTCGAGGGCCTTTGTCAAAATATCGTTCGTATTGCTGCAAGAATTGTGTATCAAGTGCGACTCCTGTAGCCTCACAGGCTCGACGGGCCAGGAAAACTTGAATAGCATGCCTGGGGAGTCTCCAGAAACCTTTCCTCCCCAATTGTATTTCTCGTTCTATCTCGTCATGTACTTGAACCACTCTTCGTCATCATCAGCCAGGTGCATTGGGCGTCTCTCCCGGATTCGTCGAAACCATAGAGGCGGCTTTGAACAAATTTTTGTCGACCTGGTCGCTTGCCGACACCTTGGCCGTATGACCGTCCAGTCAAGTATGGAAGCTGTCACGGCCATCTGCAAGTCCTCGTTCCTAAGCACCGAAAGTTCTTTCGAAACCGTCGTCAACTTCGGAACGCTTCGCGCCATCTCTGGGTGTACCTAGAACGCAGGGGCCGCCATAGGAGGCATCGGGATAAAAGCGATGTTGTCGAGGTACGGCTGGGATAAAAACGTCGAGACAGAAGTTGAAAGTAGATATGCCGACATCGAGGGTCATCTTCTGCCCACTGAGAGTCGTGAAATAAAGCCGGTAGTGCTCGTCCGGATCCTGCCCTCGCTCGAATGTGCCGTGGGAGAGATACAGATACGGCAGCTTGTATTTTGGCTCTGCACCGTTGCCTGGCCTCTAGCGATCCCAATGTACATTCCCCGAATGAGCGCTACGCAGACTGACATCAATATGGGGAGGAGTGCGAAAGAACTTGAATAGGATAGGGGACGTTGCAGACGACGGAAACTCCCAGTTATGTCTGCGAGGGACACCTCTTCACAATGGCGAGGTTCGTCCGATGGATCTTGGAAGGGGAATTGAGGATCGTATGGCCCATGACTTTGTGATTCGGCCACGCGGGATTGAATCGGGCGGATCCAGCGAGACAAGCCAGCTGGGGGTGAAACTTTTTTCAAGTTAATACGGTCAGTTTTACCGTGGGCAAACACAACTCCGTCAGACAGATAGCTAAGAGGCGAGAAACTGCAGACCCCGTCCGCATTTCTCTTTCTGAGAAGGCCGATCTTCCTTCTGGTACCCTTCAGAGCGATATAGCACATTGGATCGAGTTAGAAACGCGTTGTGAATGTGATTCAGAGCAAGGTGACCTAGCACAATCTTGGCAGGCACGGGTAGCTTTTCTGTTGACATTAGAAGTACTTGTCGAGGCTATTGGACAGTTTTTTCGGGATTTCAGGCATATTATTGGGTACCTATCATTCACAAGGTGTTGGGCAGATGTGAATCAATTGGCCCTGCTATCGATCAGGTCAGTTGGTGTCAAACTTGTGGCGTTCAGAGTCGTGCATTATAGCACAAGTACCTCGAGTAGGAACCAAAATGCACAATAAAGGTATTGAAATCGCGTCGGACGTAGTAGTTCAATTCAACTCGTACTGTCCCTTAAAACGTGACCTGAGCGCTAGCGCGACGGCGGGAGGTGCCGCAACTTCGCTTCCAGACGCGGGACTTGAACGTGAACGTTCGACGTCCGACGTCTTGAACTTGGACACCTGCATAAGTATAAATGTATCAGGTTGGTATCAGGATGGGAGGGCTTATTGCCATGTTTCCCACTTCACACGGAGGTCGCTGGGTACTCTGGACCGCTGCTTGGGCTTGGTTTAGGGCCACAACACTGCATACTATAGCATCGGCAATACGGTTTTCTCCATCAATCTGAATGCCAAGGAACTCACAGGCCACAGCATTGTCCTTTTTGGAGGCTTCGAAGGACAAGGTACATCAGGCCCTTCAAACCCTTATTTTTGTGCACTTCTCCGCAGCAAGTTCTGCCCCATAGCATCAATTGTATTCCTTGCGAATATTCTGCTGGATGCGGGTTGCTCAGGTTGGATGATCAACGTGCGTACGTACAAATCAGCATCAGGACATGATACACCTACATAACGGCGCTCCGCCGTGACGCTGACACTTCTACTTGTCGGAGCCACCAATACAATAAATGACTACGGTCTAGCGCGGCAGGAAATGACCCGTTGCTCTTCTTCCATCATCTACTGATATGACCAACAAGTGTCAAGTGTGTGGGGTAATTATACCGATGGGGGATTTTGACGCCAATGAGAGAACCCTTTATAAAGCGGCGTGCTCGGGTCTTCGCCTGTCGGCGCCCATCATCTCAGCTCACCCTAGTATTCACTACAATGACTGACACGGGAGAGGTAACCAAGTCTGGGAGGGCATTGATTGTCTGCTTCGACGGGACCTCGAACGAATACGACGCAGATGTACGTGGATTCGCTTCGCTCTGCCAGTTTTTCCCTGTTAATAATAGCTCATAGAACACGAACATTGTCAAATTCGTTGGGCTGCTAAAGAAGGACGACTTTAACGAACAGCTTGTCTATTATCAGGTATGTCGCTGCTCGTCTCTCGTCCCATCGATGGTTGTGGTGATCTTGCCCAGCCCGGTATAGGAACATGGTTCAATCCAGGCGTCGTGTCGCCTCTCTTCCGCTGGGGCGCTAAAGTATTAGATGAGGCTTTCGCATGGTACGTGATCGCTTACTACCTTCCCATGCACTCATCCAACGCGTTCTAGGTATCTCGACGCGCACGTAATTGAGGGGTACAAGTTCCTCATGCAGAACTATCGTGTCGGGGACAAAATCTGTATATTCGGTGCGCTCAACATCTCTTTACTCAAGTTCCCCAGTTTCTAATGTCATGTGCGTCTGTCGCATCAGGGTTTTCCCGAGGGTCATACACTGCACGGTACGAACGTTCGTCTTGACACATCGAATGAGCCCCGCGTCTCACGATGATATTAATTGCTCCAGGGCGCTTGCAGGGTTGCTTTACAAGGTTAGTGTCAAATCTATTCTTTCCCGGCATGGTGTGTTGATTATGATTGTTGAGCGTAGGTCGGACTCCTTCCACGGAACAATGAGCAACAGATCCCCTTCGCGTACAGGCTCTACAAACGCACAGATAAGACAGGCCTCGGCCTCTGCGCGGGATTCAAGCAGACATTCTGCCAAGATGTCAAGGTCGAATTTGTGGGAGTCTGGTGAGATTATTATTATCATAATCATCTTCTCTTCTCGGTGGAACACTGATTGTAACCTGGGTTTACAGGGACACGGTTGCGAGCGTCGGATTGCTAGCAGGTCGCACACTTCCATTCACGAATACGAATAAAGCAATCAAAACCTTCCGGCACGCACTTTCCCTCGACGAAGTAAGTACATATATCTTTCATCACCTTCCCCATCTTTTTTCGCTAATTTAGGCTTCGCTTTTCCCAGCGCCGTGCGAAATTTCGCCCGAGCCTATACCACCGGCCTGCACCCAGCAAAGCCGCAGCCCAGCTCAACCCAGAGCACGACACCCCTGTCGCCCACGGGGGCATCAAGGCGTCTACGTCTGCCCACAGGCTATTGAAGAAACGAGTCTTCGCCCCGATACGATCCGTAAAGCGGTTCTTCACTAGGGATCTGCCGATGCTGTTCATGGACTCCACACCCGAGGACGATGGCACGCCAAACACTGATGTCCTAGAGGTGTGGTTCACCGGGTCCCACGGCGGTATGTGTCCACTTTTCGTTTATTCGTCCCTCTTCCCTAAATCTGGTTTTTTTTTTTTTTTTTTTTTTTTTTTGATTCTGATGAAGACGTGGGAGGCGGTAATGTACCAGATGCAATGATGCACAGCCTGGCGAATATCAGCCTCCGGTGGATGGTGCGCCATGTCCAACAAGCCAATTGCGGGATCATATTTGACGAGCGGGCGCTCGAGCGAGCCGAGATCCCAGCCATGCCGATATTGCCTACCACCAACACCAACACCGCCACGCTGGGGGACCAGCTGGTTGTGGGGAATAAGCTGTGGTGGCTACTGGAGATTATACCCCTCACGTACTCGTGGCAGGACCCCGAGGGCGTGTGGCATCGGAAGCTTAGGTGCGTTTTTTTTTGCTTAAGCTGTGGTTCGAGTGTGGGCTGACTTGTGGAGTGGCGCGCCTTGCAGCATCAATTTTGGACGAGGCCGCAAGATCGCGGATAAGAACCCGAATTTCCATGAGACGGTGAAGATAAGGATGGATGACCCGAAGTTGAATTATACGCCCAAGGCGAGGTGGGACCGACAAAGTGAGGTCTACGTCCAATGATCCGGCGCCACTTGGGAAAGGTGTTTCGCTGCGAGACTGATATTGATGACTAACGAAGGTTTTGTGTTTCACGGCTACGATGATTTTTATGCTTTTATTCTGACGAACGAATGAGAAATGCCACGGCTACGGCTACGATACCTTAATTATCACCACGTTCACGATACTTACACGATACTTGGACCGATAGTTACGATTTGTTGTACTCATAATGATAAATTACCCTGGCTCTTATATTTTTGGGGCCTTTTTCGTCAATACTGCTTGACACGACCCGTGACGCGTCGAGCGTCATGCCTGTGCACAGCCAAAATTTTCGACACATACGGACGGAGGACCATCACCGCAGATGCGTTCCAAACATGAAGCTCCCCGCGACAACGTCACGGCTGCCATACATACACCCCTGGAGGACTTATTATTAGGAGAAGGATCAACACCCAATCTGATTCCAGTGCGATCCAAACGCCGCCCCAATGGCACGTCGATTAGCCTGCACATGTAATTTGGCACTCAAAGTTTTCGACACAAGACGCACACCAGGCACGACTCATGGTTTATTGATCGCGACGGGTTGCAGTGGGATGTCAAAGCAGGTAAGTTTTGTAGGATAAATCATCCACGCTCTCGATCTCATCCCGTCACATACCGTTTGCAATCCGGTGATGGTTGATCGTTGACTTGTTGGATCCTGATATCCACCGGTGAAGACTGAATCTGAGGCATTTGAGCTCAGACCATAACCGCTCGTTGCGTCATGGTCGAATCACAATTTCTGCATCCTTGAGATGGTCGAGTGGCACGTCACTTACCATCACAGATGTAAATGTCCAACATTATGTTGGGCAAAACTCGGTCCTCTCAGATTCTGCGTCTGAACTCCAATCAAACGCGGGGGCGCCGGTTCTGCTATTAATAATAGCTGCTGTTGGTCGTCCTGGTACGGATATCGTCTGTATCGCAGGGGAATATCACGACTGCAGCTTTGGTTGAGATATGTCTGCCACGATGATAAGATGGTCTCCGAGTCACAGGTTTGTACATCATGACGAAAGAGATTTACGGTTAAGAGCGGAGGCAACATGCAGTTCTGAAGGCTTGTCCTGTCGAAACATGCGATGTCACGGCGGTTTTACCACCGACCAAGAGGAGCATTTTGATGTGCGGTCAATGCTGTACGATTGACCCATGCATACAAGGCTCCAATAGTCATGTTGAGTGCAGCAAACAAGCTCAGTACACCGAGTGTGCAAATTGGAAGTGAGCTGTCAGCGACAATGGGCCAACCATCGCCATGAAGGTTGCAGATCACCGAGGAAGAGTTCCCACGAGTTGATAAAATATGATAACTTTTGAAATAACAAATTGGCCTTGACATTGGAATTCACAATGTCATCGCCGCTCATGTCGCCCGTTTCGCCCATCCGCAAGAAGCGCAACTTCAAGGCCCTCCAGCTCAAACCTCCCCCAATGCCCACCGTTCCCCCGCCGCCTCCACCAGAGCCCGTCGCCCTACGCCCGCCCCCGACCATCGCGGTCCCCGTAGGCAAGAAGCGGCCACCCCCAATGATCATCAAGGCCCCCAAGGTCCCTATCAGCGGCGCAGTCTCAGCGGTAGAGCAGGAGACAACGAACGAGCTCACAGTCGTTGCCAGCAGCGGGCCAGGGTCGGCACCCAATACGGCGACGGCGTCGACACGGCGGAACACATATCATGCGACGCTCTCGAATACGCTGGCGAATCTGGACATGAATGCGGAGATCAAGTTTGACCTGAGGAATGAGGACTTGAAGGATCTACAGGAGCTCGGGCAGGGGAACGGCGGGAGCGTGAAGAAGGTCGAGCATGTCCCGACGGGGACGATGATGGCCAAGAAGGTGGGTTCACTTTCAATCATTGAATTGTATTCTGGCGTTTCTTACATTTGAAGCTATAGATTGTCCTCATCGATGCAAAGCCGTCGGTGCGAAAGCAAATACTCCGTGAACTACAAATCATGCACGACTGCAAGTCAAAGTACATCATCTCATTCTGGGGCGCATTCCTTGCCGACCCCAACATCTGCATCTGCATGGAATTCATGGACAAGGGCTCGCTCGACGGCATCTACAAGAAGATTGGGCCCATCGACATTGACGTCGTCGGCCAAGTGGCACTCGCCGTCCTCGAGGGTCTGACATACCTATACGACGTCCACCGCATCATTCACCGTGGTACGTTGATAGTTGATCACCACATAGGGGTGCCCATTCGCTAACAAGTTGTCAGATATCAAGCCGTCGAATATCCTCTGCAACTCGCGCGGAGAAATCAAGATATGTGATTTCGGTGTCTCTGGCGAACTCATCAATTCTATCGCCGATACCTTTGTGGGTACATCAACATACATGAGCGTGAGTCTCCCCACCTTTATTTATCATACAATAAGCGCCTAATATAACCCATTCCTCCCACCAGCCCGAGCGTATACAAGGTGCTCAATACACCGTCAAATCCGACGTCTGGTCACTCGGTATATCCCTCATCGAGCTCGCCCTAGGCCGCTTCCCCTTCTCAGAGTCCTCCGACTCCGAGTCCGACCTTTCCGACTTCGAGGGTACGCTCTCTCCCGCGCGGCCAGGGAGCCACCTCTCCTCGATCGGGCTCCCGCCGGCCAGGCCACGCATCAAGACGCAGATGCAGAAGAAGGACAAGAGGAAGAGTAGGGGCGTGAGCTTGCAGGGTGGGGGCATGACGATGAGCATTTTGGAGCTGCTGCAGCATATTGTTAATGAGCCGGCGCCGAGGTTGACGCCTGAGGGACGCTTCCCAAGGGAGGCGGAGGAGTTCGTGGATAGCTGTTTGTTGAAGGATCCGGATGTTAGGAAAACACCTAAGGATTTATTGGTGAGTTGCTCTGTTCACGATGATGAAGTTTCGTTGGATGCTTATGCCTTACTTCCTCCGTTGTAGAAAGATATATGGATTCAACAGGCGCGCGTGTCGAATGTCGACCTCGAGACGTGGGCTAGCACCTTTTAAAAGACCCAACAACCCCATTTCTCTCTCGCTGTCATGATTCCCCTGCACACTACTACATACCCCCACCTCTTTTTTCACCACCCCTCATACCTCTCCGTCCCACTCCCGTCACGCCACGCCACGCCACAATACCACCCACCATCCCCACCCCCGTCTTATGACTCCTCAGGACCCCAACTCTCGCCCCTCCCCATACACACACCCAGACCCATACATCTGACGTGCTGCTTCTCCTTTCATTCTGACGATTCCCCTCATCTCCGCCTCCGTCTCTCCCCCTTCGCTCCAAGCTCTGCGATGTAACGTGAAATGTATATTAGATGCCACTGTTTGCGTTTTTTGTTTTGTTTTGTGAGGACGTGATTAGGGTGAGCGTCGGGATTGAGATTTGGTTTTCATGGGTTTCCTACTGGCGAACACATGAGAACAATTGCGCCACGCGGCAATGTGCCACTGCCCCACGAAATATTTTGCCGGTGTGATTCTCTGCAAAATTTGCAAACTCTATAAATTCACACTGTAAAAATGCTAATTTGCATCTAATTTGCGTGAAATAGCTGACAAACTACCACTGGTCCCTCACTCGTCATCTTGAGGCACAACACGCTGGCCTCCACTTCATACCCCTTCATTACCACTGCCGACAAACACTTGTTATCGGCTCTTGGGAATGGGGACATGTACATCACCATCTGTAATGGCAATAGTATGACCACTTGAGTGTTGCTTGAGGATGTTCTGTATGCTCCGTCAATGGGTGTCACACTGGTGTTGATAAGTCAGATTGCAGCCGTGGGCTTGACAGTCGTCTTCCAGGACACGACCTGAAAAATCTTTAACAGTGCACATAAGTGTCTTGGGTGCATCACAATCAACCAGGGACTGTATTGCACCTTTACTGCTTAATGCTTGTGAAGCAAGGCCTTGTTGAAGGTGTTGAACTTGACAACTTGGTGAAGGCAATTCCATGCAATTCATGCAAAGGGAAGGTGCAAGAGGTGCAAGAGGGAGATCAGTCTGCCAGGTAGGCAACCAGATCCACTCCAACCTCTGAGGACCTGCATCAGTCCAAACTATCAATGGAAAATCCTACTACGTCAGTTTTATGGATGATCACAGCCAATGGACATGATTTACCTCCTTCACCTCAAAAGCGACATGTTTGAAGCCTACAAATTGTTTGAGGCCTGGCTGTTAACACAGAAGAACATCAGGATCAAGGCACTTTGTTTGGACAGAGGGGGAAGTACATACCTCAGCATTGAGTTCAATGCTCACCTTGCAGCAATGAGCACAAAGCAGAAGCTGACCATTCATGATACCCCCAAGTACAATTACATCTTGGAACACCTCAATTGCACACTCCTTGAGAAGGTCCACACCATGATCTATGGCAGCAGCATGCTCAGATTCCTCTGGGGCAAAGCCTAGGGCTGCCAACTGTACCGTATACGGTATACGGCCATATGCATATGGCAGCTGTACGGGTCAAACCAGTACTGTGAGCTGTGCAAGTATTTTGCAGACTATGTACAGTACTGTACTGGTAGTTTTACAGCTGTATTACATGTGTACGGGTTGTACAGGTTGTTAATTTTCAATACTTTGGTAGTTAGAATACAAGAAATCTGACTACATAACCTCCTTAATTGCGTGCTGGGTTTAACGGAGGTGTTGCTTGAGAATCATAAGTGTTTGGATTGTGTTTGGTTTGAGGCTTGCACGGCAAAGAGAAATGGTGTCTCTTCCACTGGAGAAGATGCGTTCAACAGCAACAGCAGAGCCTACAAGATTTTGTTAGGTGTAAGCAGACTTAATCTAAGGCTAGAAATATACCTGGAATTGAAAGCAGATCACGAGCAAGATGAAAAAGATTTGGAAATTGAGAGCGTCGACCAAGCCACCACTTGACTGGATCACAAGTATAGATATCTTCTCATGGCAACTTGAGGTATTCCTCTAGTTCATCTACGGGGGCACTGGATTGCTGGTGATAGCGAGCCATGAAGTTTACTGGGCTACAATCACTCTGAGAGACAGAAGACACCATCGAGGAAACATGATGAGAGCTACGTGTGCTGTATTTTGATGCATGGTGTTCAAGGAAGTGCTCCTTGAGCTTCTTCTTGGTATCCTCGAGATGCGCCAGTAGATCATATTCATCCTTGTAATCCAACTTCAGGCCAGAATAAGAAATATGGGGATCAAGCACTTTGTCAAAAATGATTAGACAATGTTTGATATATATATATGTCATAAGGAGACACGTACAAGTAGCCCACATATACAGAGGAGATTCATCAAATTTATAATAATAGTCACTCAGCTTGCAATGAGCGTTAGTGAGACCCGTGATGAGATTTGGTGGTGTGTCAGCTGGTAAACCCATGAGAGCCATTTTAATTTGATCTTGAAGCCCTCAAAAGATGGCGTAAGTTGTAGAAAGCATTGACTGCTTGGTTTGTGACATCTGCATGGTGGTGGAGCGAAATGCAGTAAGCCACATTGACACAAGTTCAATCGCCTTTCACTCTTCTGATGAAAGGGCTAGACTCTGAAGGTATTCTTGATGAGCAACATGGATTGTAATAACCTGGCAATAGTCAAGTGCATGACCTGATATACTTAGCAATGACAATGATACAACAAATCATGAAAACTTACGAAGCATTTGATGTGTCAAAGACCATCACGTCCAAATGTCAAGAATGAGCATTAACGCTATTGAAGCCTTCAAACTGTTATCATGCTCAAGATGCAGCATGACTTCTTTGCTCCAAGCCTGCTGACGCTGTGGACTCGAGCAAATAGCACAGACAATAGCACAAAGCTTAATGATTGCACTCAGTAAGAGTGTAAAGGACTCAAAACGTCAAGACATACCTTCTTCATGGCACGAAGACTTGTATCAATGTCTGTAGAGACAGTTTCATTATGATTACCATTGTTTCCATCTTCTGCGGCATATTCATCATGGTCCCATGACATTGGACATGTTGTACTTTCCTGATAATTTACGGTACAGCCTGAAGCCTTCTTGCTCTCTTCCTTAGATATGGTGCCAATGCCCTCCAATAACTAGAAGGAAAAAAATTAGATTCAGTGGCAGATTATTGTGAAACTCAGAAACAATACCTTGAGAACAGCAAGATGAATAGTATGGGGCATACAACATAATTGAGAGTCCAAAGCAGAGAAGGGAATGCCTTTTGCAGAACATGCATTCTCAAATGCAACAGTAACATTATCATTATTAGTCGCATTATCCATAACAAAGGCAACAATCTAGTATACAGCTCAGTTTCACATATCAGTAACATAACAAATAAAACAACTCACCCTTCCTTCAAGACCATAGTGAGTTAACATTGTCCAAACAACATCTGCAATGTTCTCGCCTGAATGCTCCCCAATAAGTTTGCAAAAATCAATCAGTAACTCCTCTAAAACAAGATGAGCTCAAAGCACAAATGAATATTTGGTGATTGACCTAGTTCACCATCATTATTTACATAATGAGCAATGATTGCAAGAAAAGCATATTGATTATTTGACGTCCAGGCATCCAGAGAAATGGACACCTTTGATTCGAGTTTCTAGTAAACAATAAGGAGGCGTGCAAGACAAAAGGAAAACAAAAAGAAATCACCATGAACATCTCTTTGATACCAGATATAGCAGTGTCCCCCATGTCCATGATGTGCTGCCAAATTGTTATACAATGTGGAATTTTGAGGGACTTGCCAGACAGACAATCCACATATTCAAGAAGGGCACAAAAGGCTGGTTTATCCACTTCATCAAATGGTTGGTCGCATGAGACCATCCAGTCTGCAAGAAGCTCCTCAAATTTTGCTTGATCAAAGGCCCCCTGCCATGTGTAGCAACAGAATGAGAACTGGAAATAGATAATATGTAAAATGACAACTTACATTTGCTTGTTTTCAAAAGGCATCAAGAATGTTCTCAGTTTTCTTCTTGAGGTTATTCATGTATGCTGTTGCTTGATGAAGACTGAGTGCCTTGTGGCCATCAGTGATTTTGATCTCCTCAGGTGAAGGTGGAGCCACTCAATTATGAAGATTCTCATAAAATCTATACATAACTGGTACATTTACTTTAAGATGGCTGACCAGGCCTGTCGTCACAAAATCTCAGTATAAAATATATAGAGTCATCAAAAGTAAGCATACCATTGGTACTGTATTGCATTTTTTTTGGTTACTTTGAGGACCTTATGGGTACTGTGAAGGCACCAATAATACTTGTCTTTCCCCATGGGTTGTCCGTTTGGAGCTTCTGCAAGTCATTCATAGAACAAATAAATGGGATTACGCTACAAAAGATTGAGAAATATACATATCAAACAAATGATAATGAACAATACCTTGCGAGAACCAGGTGCTGTCAACTCAGTATTGGGATTCTGAGTAGCCATGGGCTGATCATGCTCCTGCGCTTCTGAAGTTCCAGGAAGTGAGGCATCCAGAGATGATTGCCTGATGGCCTTACAGCAGGTGGACTTTCTCTTGCGCTTCTTTGACATTGTTAATGGAATGGTTTTTGAAGGAAGCAATTGAGCAAGCTAAGTTCAGTACTTCAGCAAAAAAAGATGTTGAAAAGATATAAAAAAATGTACCTCTTCATGGCCAATTATGGTGTGAGCATCTGAATCAGAACTCTCACTTGCAGAGTCTTCAAAGTCATCATTGTCTTCACTGTCACTCTTGGCATGGCAAATGGTCCTTCAAATGGTGCGAGATGGACTACATGCAGTTGTAGATTCCCTGGATTGATGATTGATAAGATTGCCATCATTATCTGTCAAATTGATTGTGGTGAGAGAGTCCTGGAGATGAGCAGTTTTTTGGGCACGTGCTGAGTGACCTCCTTGAGCATCTGAACATGTTTAGCAACAAGGATGTTATGTAAAAACCCTGCATTGACTCACCAATGTTGCCTACAGCAGGATTCAAGCTCAAAGGAGTCTCATCTGTTTTGGAATGATACCAACTAATGTCTTTGGCATTCTTGAGGGCACCATTGGTGCCTAAAGCATACAAGTCAGGCATCTGGAGAGTTGAAATATAGGAAAATACCCCAAGTCTTTTAACGTGTCTTGTCCCTTTGGTGTATCTGTATCTCCAAAATCCTGGGGGAAAAAATCACTGTAGAACAGAAATTTAAATTTTATCTTGGTCAAGCTATTATTGGCCGTATACGGTCCGTATCTGTAGCATCGGTGCAGTTACAATACGGGTTATAACCATACCACAGGCCGTCCCGTACATGAAGACTCAAGTCATCCATATGTTACGGTACGGCACCCATATGCCGTATTAGATGGCATACAGTTGGCAGCCCTAGCAAAGCCTTCATGCACACCACATGGTAAAAGAATCACGCATGAGTGTGAGTTCTTGGCTACACCACTCCCTTCAAGCTCATGATGGGCTCAAAACCCAACATCTCCAAAATGCCTCCCTGGGGCTGCAAAGTCAATGTTCACAACAATTCTGGTTCAAAGCTCTCAATGCCCAATCTATGATTGGGCAATGGGTGGGATTGAATGCAGAAACTGGTAGGCATTGCATTTAGTGGCCTGAAAAGCAATCAGTGTCAGTGGAACATACATAGCATGAATTTTGGGTTCACAGAAGATGAGCTCACCACACCACTCAAGGAGGAGCAAGACCAAGTTTCTGGAGCTAATTTTGATTATAAGCAGCTAATTTTTGCCCCTCCTCAAAACTGAAGATGTACTAGAGGATGAGGACAAGGACAAACACAAGGACAACATTCCCACCCTCATTCCCAATATCCTCAATGCCCCTATCAAACACAAAGGTTGACATGTCCAGCACATTTAAAACAAGTCAGCATATCTTTGGCACTTTTGTGACAGAGACAGCATCACAAGCAAAAGGCCCAATGCTCCTCTATTTATTAAGGGAATCCAGCTGAGATGAGAGACATGGAGGAAGGTGCAAAGGTAGTAGTGGGTGACATGGCAGATGACAAGGAAATGGAGAGCATAGAGAATGTTGCTATACCTGCAGTCACCAAAGGATCAGAAGGTCTGATGCCCACCTATGCAGAGGCCAAGAAGCAATCAGACTGGCCAAAATGGGAAGCCACAATCATTAAGGAATTGTGTGGC